>ML800737.1:115476-128824 GCA_009831015.1 Picea engelmannii
ATAAATCAATCAACAAAAGTTATGAAATTCACTTATAACATTAAAAAAATGAAATATTGCAGTAATATCAAAAAATAAATAATGAAATTTCAGAAATTTAGTTGTTGTAGTCATAAGTTTTTACTATATTTAACATTTACCTGCTGAGGCACCTCAGGTGCATTTCCACGGTCACCCTGGACATATGTAGCATGTGATTTCTCATGGTCACCTTGGACAGATGTTGACACAATAAATTAATCAACAAGAGTTATGAGAATAATTGTAACATAAAAAAAATGAAATATTGCAGTAATATCATAAAATAAATAATGGAAAATGAAATATATGCAGTACAAAATTGAAATATTGCAACGATAAATTATAACAATGATTGATCAAAGGTTGAGTTGAATGGTATGTAAGATATTTACCCCAATAGATGCAACCCCCTCCATCTATTCGATTTAAGTTGTAATCGATCAACAACTCTTCACCTGGAACTATTGTCTTTGTTTCACATACAAATATACGATTTCCTTCGCGTCCCTCAAATATGCAATTCGATTTATTAGTTTTTTCCACTGGTCATGTACTATTTATAAAGCCCGCAATGTTTCCATAATCTTTTGGTCTTCCATCAATATACATAGTTTCCCCTTTATTTTGATTGTTATCTACTAGTTGTATATAATTTGCGGCAACTTTGTATCTCCACATACTTTGAGCATATCGGACCAACATCAACCAGTGATTGAATTTGTATAATGGTCCAACATACTCCATCAATTCAGTTACAGTTCCATAACCGACCTTTATGCCATCCATGGAAAATAACCCCAATCCATGTAAGGATGAAGGAGCTATGTGATACATCCTCCCACTGATGAAGAAATCTGTGTCCACTTTAGGTAGCTCCTTAGGTGCCCACCATTGCACTATATGTCTATGTCTCAAGGGAAACTCAATGTCACCTATGCTCTTAGTATCATAATTACATGACCCTCTGTTGGCAATAAAAAATTGCATGTGTATAAAAAATATTTTCCTTACCTTTTCAAATCTAGTTGATCTAGAACCAGTAGATCTAGTACAACACGTCTCACTTTCAACCTCTCTTAGTATATCTTGATCATCACTCGAGGAAGATATATCTGATAGATACCTATTTGGTGGTACCTAAACTCGTTAAGACAAGAAGATAAGTTATCGTGCAAATATAATTTTGTGGTACCAACACTCAAAAAAATGAGAAGATAAGTTAGTGAGCAAATATTTAGGGAACCCATGTTTTGCTTGGAGAATATACTTGATTCTATTGTATGTAACAAACTTATTGGGGTCCTTGCTTAATTGATTCATATCACAATTGACATCCCATTATTGTTATCTTGGTATGCTTTGGGGTGTGAGTCGTCTCTTTTATAGAGTGGCATTAAAGTCCCAACATTAGAGGTGTATGAAATTCGTTAAGATAGAAAGAGACATTAAGCTTCCAACATTAGGCTTGGGAATTGATGTAGATAGGGTGATGGATTTGTCAATTATTTTGGGTGAAACAAGGTGCTATGATTGCACACTAAGGAGGTCCTACAAGTGAAGTTTTTGCATCGATAGAGTATTGGTAAGCATGTGCAACATAAGAAAATTGTTTCAATGCCAGGAACCAATTGGTCCTAGTAGAAGGAGGTCATTCACACATCCTCTTGTGGAATTGCATAAAGTTGCATGTTGCATATAGTTTCATAAAGTTGCATAGTTGCATAAGTTGCATGTTGCATAAAGTTGCATAAGTTGCATAAGTTGCATAGTTGCATAAGTTGCATAAGTTGCATAGAATTGCAAAAGTTGCATAGTTTCATGTTGCATAAAGTTGTGTAGTTTCACAAAGTTGCATAAGTTGCATTGTTGCATGACTTGCATAGTTTCATAAGTTGCATAGTTGCATATAGTTGCATAGTTTAATAAGTTGCATTGTTTCATAAAGTTGCATAGTTTCATGTTGCATAAAGTTGTGTAGTTTCACAAAGTTGCATAAGTTGCATTGTTGCATGACTTGCATAGTTGCATAAGTTGCATAGTTGCATATAGTTGCATAGTTTAATAAGTTGCATTGTTGCATAAAGTTGCATAAGTTCCATAAAGTTGCATAAGTTGCATAAAGTTGCATAAAGTTGCATGTTGCATAAAGTTGCATAAAGTTTCATAAGTTGCATTGTTGCATAAAGTTGCATAGTTGTATAAGTTGCATAGTTTCATAAGTTGCATAAGTTGCATAAAGTTGCATAGTTGCATGTTGCATAAAGTTGCTTAGTTACATAAAGTTGCAGAAGTTGCATAGTTGCATGTTGCATAAAGTTGCTTAGTTACATAAAGTTGCATAAGTTGCATAGTTGCATGTTGCATAAAGTTGCTTAGTTACATAAAGTTGCATAGTTGCATAACTTGCATGGTTGCATAAGTTGCATAAGTTCCATAGTTTAATAAACTTGCATATAGTTGCATAGTTTCATAAGTTTCATTGTTGCATAAGTTGCATGTTGCATAAAGTTTCATGTTGCATAAAGTTTCATAAAGTTCACAAGAGGAGCACCCAAAGGCAAGCCATGTTGGCAAGAGGAGAGCCCAGCCAACAAAACCGAAAGAGCCCAAACCTAATTTGGGGAGGCCGAACTACTATTTATAAAGGAGGCTAGCACCTCATTTGAACACTCACTCATGTGCTCTGCAACAAGAGGAAAAGGTGCACAATTCTTGGAGGAGTAGCTATTGCAACTGGGGGTGGTGTCAAGGAGGGTTTTGGTCTATATCTTGGTTAAGTGGTGCGCTACTCATCCTAGTGAAGGAGTAGAGAAGGATATTTTGTTTGGTTTTTGGTCTATCTATATTGAGGAAGTTTTTTTTGGGTTTTCTTCCCCATGAGGGTTTCCCAGGATAATTTGTGTGTCTCTATGTTTTATGTGATTGCCTCTCTTGCAGTGATATTATTTATGCCGCTAATGTGCTAAATGATTATAATAATAAAGAAGAATCATAATTTCTAGTTGTATAAGTAAAACTTCAACAATAGTTGACTACTCAATTAGATATAAAAGACATCTTGTGTTTATAACTTCAGATCATATGAGAAATTATAAGAGTTCATTGGTCCTAGGGTACATTTCATAGGCTAGTGATCTAAGGGAAATAAACCCTAGTGATTCTGATGGACCACTATATAGTATGATTTCAAGGCCCATATTACAACTTATGTGGTTTATTTTGTTCCCTAAGAGATTAACGCCTACATCAACCATATGTAGTCAAGTCATGTGTCACAAAGATCCATATTTGGTGGGATTGACACGTTGATGCCATAGCATGTTGGTGTCATAGAAAAATAAGTAGTAGATATTTGACCCAACATTATATAGGTAGTAAGAGAACCATATATATCAATGAATAATTACTAGGAGTGGGATCTCCACTGAGTAAGGAGGACAAGGATAATGCGATAAATGAAAACTATCTCAATGTGGTAAATGAGAAAAATTGGATAAAAATTGAGCATTATGAGATTTCAAATTACCTAGAGAAATACCAACTGCATCACACCTTATTTTTTACTAGATTCTCAAGATATGTGATTTTTGGATATAATCTTATTTCAAATATGGACCTCATGAATATTGATCCAACCTGCATGAAGTGTGATAAAGTGGAGTTACTTGGTGAATGAAATGATTTTTTTATGTGTCTTCATGTTTATCGACAGAGTGTGTAGTATACAAATACTCTACTCTTAATCACCCAAACAACATATTGTATCATTGTCATATTCCCAAGGAGATATATCCAAGACAATTATGCCACTTTGTATGTTGTCCTTTGAAATGTTTATGTTTCCAAGAGCACTATTTTAGGGCATCCACTAGAGCTAAAACATCTCCACTTTACACCTTGAACCAAAACATCTTGTCAAAGGGGTTCATATCTTAATTTCTACAAGCATAGTGTCATTGTAGATTCACTAAAAGTAGTTTTAAGAAGAAAATATGGACAATGAGTGTGATCTAAGAACACATAAAAATTAATTTCTTTGCAAAAAATATCTTATTAAATCCCAAACACAATGTACAAGCATGAATTTATTCCTTACTAGAAAATGCATTTAGTACTCCAAAGCATGAAAATGTAGTTGGAATTTCATGGGGCCTATATCAGAACCCCATTCTATTAATTTGGTGTGAAGTCCTACACTATTGAATCATTCATAGTTAATTTTGATTATGTTGTGTTAAGAATCTATCAAATGTGGCCTAAGGAGAGGTCAAAAGAATATAATTACAAATGTAAGGATACTTTCACCTATAAGGATATGAATTTTTCATGATTGTTGATTCACGAGGAGATTGCTTAGTCTACATTACATTCTTTAATATTTTAATGAATTATGGGAGAAGTATGAGGTCAATGTAAGTGGATAAAAACCATTATAATGTTCAATGTTAAGATTTACAATCTCAAGCAATCATTTTCTACTTTACAGTAAAAATTAGTGAGTATTCTCTCAAGTATGAGGTAGATCAAAAAATATGAGGGGTGCCTTACAACTTAGACGCATATGGATGTTTGGTTGCAATTTCAAGGAAAAGTTGCAAACTTTTCATAAGAGAAAGAGACTAAGGATGTTATGGATAAAATGGTTTTAGGATAATCATACATATATAATCCACTATACAATGCCATAGCCACTCAAGGTTCTTGGAAAGAGGGCATGTATGACAAACCTAAACACTCCCATAGATTAAAAACAATTACATTAAAACCCTTTCAAATTTATTAAAAAAAATAACTTTAAAACCCTTTCAATTTTTCTTCATCCCTTGCTTAAAATGTCTTAGTGCAGGCCAAACTCAAGTGGGCAGGGGGTTTTGACAAAAGTCCTGCGATTTTGGCCCCAAAATCATGTCCAAAGAACATAATGGTTTTGTCTCTTCGTGCCTTGCTTAAAATGTCTTGGTGCAGGCCAAAATCAATTGGGCAGGGGATTTTGACAAAAGTCCTGTGATTTTGGCCCCAAAATCGTGTCCAAAGAACATGTTGGTTTTTTCTTTTTGTCCCTTGCTTAAAATTTCTTGGTGCAGGCCAAACTCAAGTGGGCAGGGGGTTTTGACAAAATTCCTGTGATTTTGGCCCCAAAATCGCGTCCAAAGAACATGTTGGTTTTGTCTCAATAACTATGATAAATTAGTGGGTTCAATCCCAGGCATAAACAAACCATTTTGACATAAAAAATAACCCTAGAAAAATTAAAATGTAGAGGTTCTCACTGGTTTTGGTAGCATTGTTGGTGGGCTCGTGTTCTCGCAGAGGTTCTCACCAGTAATCGCTCGTGTGGCTATGGGATAGGACCTCCTCAATGGTGGGATCATTTTGTTCCCTTTTGGTTGAGGTTGTCTCTATCAAGGCCAATAATCTCTTACGTTATGGGTTAGGTCCTCCTTAATGGTGGGCTCGCATTGTCACCTTCTTTTCTTCGGCAGGATCAAATGAATATCGAGAAGTTGCCCCGAGTAATGTTCCCTTTCTCATTGTCCCCCGAGTAATGTTCCCTTGCTCATTGTCCTGTTGACGATCATCACACACATTTTGTTGGAGCTCATAGTTTCTTGGCCTCAAGTTGTCTCCTTGTTGCAGTATTGAGTGGGCTCGAATATCTTCACACTCATTTTTTTGTCTCTTTCTTTTGGTTTTGTTACATTTTTTTTTTGTTATTTCTTATTATATGTTGTGTTATACATAATATATATATTATATAATAATATAATATATATATTATTAAATTACATTTATAAATTGAATTAAATTAATTTTATTATTGAATTAAATTTATTCGAATTTTATAAAATGAAAATTATTCCCTTTTACCATTAGATTTTACCATATGTTTTTTGTCTCATCCCACAAACTTCATTTGTCCTCCAAACATTAAGATGTGGTTTTACAAATAATGAAATTTAATTACGATAAAACAAATTTCTAACCTATCTTCCTTTCTACCTTAGATGGTCTATTATTGTGGAGAGTAAATTGTTTTTTGAAGAGGAGTTTATTTGTCACATATAAATACTTTTCTATGTTGGACCACTCTCTCTTTAGTCACATTTCCTCAGTATAGATATAAAACATTTTGGGATCTTTAGTTCTTAGGTAGGGTTCCCCATTTTTTCCTCTCCTCTTCCCCTTGGTCCTTAGTCACGGGTTTAGCTTTATTAGACAATTTGAGGTGCTTGTTTTAGGTATTCTCTTACTCTATGGGACCAATTTGTGACTCCCTTTATTGACATAACCCATATCTCGTAATACCTATATAAATTGACCCATATAAGAAGACGACGACAATGATGACGGTGATGATGTGGAGGATGAGGAGGACAATGGCAAATTTTATTATGATGATGACAATGACGATGACGACCACAATGATGATGGCGACCAAAATGATGATGATGACAAGGATGACGATGATGATGATGACTATGACAACAATGAAAATTGTGATGATGATGATCATGATCATGATGAGGAGGAGGAGGAGGAGGATGAAAATGTTGATTACGATGATGATCATGAAAATGGAAATCACTATGATGATGACAATGACAATGATGATGACGATGACAATGATGATGACGATGACGATGATGATGATGATGATGACAATGATGATAATGAAGATGATGATGACAACAATGATTAGGATTAAGATGATGATGACAATGATGATTATTATGATGACAAAGAATAAAAGAACAATGACGATGATGAAAATGATGATGTCGATTATGATGATGATGAAAATGATGATGACGATGACAACGACGACGATGATTATGAAAACAAAATGTTGATTATGGTGATTTTTATCCCCCATTTATAGGGATAACTAAGGAGATTAAGTCTCCAGTCCCTCGGGTTGTAGACATGGAGTACTGAGAGGTAGGTGAGTAGGTAGAGGGCCCTATCATACCACACATCACCACCTGATTTATGGGAGCAACATCCACCACACCTAGCTTGGTTCACATAGGAAAAAATGTATTTATCCATGATGTAATACACCCAGGGTTGTAGTAAGTGTAATTATAATAAATAAATCATTTGAACATGTTTCAAAGAGTGCTTTCTTGATTTTGAAAATGTTTTCTTGGAAATTGTGTTTTTTTCCCTATTTCACCATAGTGTGTGTCATGGTTTCTTAGTAAGTGGCCTCCCTCATGGAAATGGTTTCTACTGGGGGGTCTCCTTAAAGGTTCATTGTACCATTATTTTTCATACTTTTCACCTTCAATTACTTCTTCCCCTTTGTTTCCCCATATTTTAGTTTTTTAGGATTATTGACCCAAGAAGGGAATGTACCTCATTTCATGGGAAGAGGGGGCCATTAGGCTTGTAGGTGCCTTGGAAAAAAGCATCATGCAATAAAATATGACCCTGGGATCCTGAGAGAAATTAAATGCTTCTCAAAAGATGAGGGACCCATAAAATAAATGACTAATTAATCAACAGTGCTTTTCAAGGTAGAGCATATGTGGGCTATCCACTTCGTTTTAGTGCCCCTTATTGTCTTCAACTTAGAAAAAACATTGTAAACCAAGGTAGAGCATATGTAGTCTATGCATTTCCTTTTTAGTGCTCCTTAATGTCTTCAACTTGTTAACACATGCAAAATAATAAAGGTCTTGGAAAAATATTCTTTGAAAAAAAGAGAGGAAAAGGATGTGGCTAGCCCTCAAAAAAGGCACCCATAAATGAGACAATACGACCCCTTGTATGTCATGAAACCCAATACCTGGAAGTCTGACACCATTCACCTCACATTTACTCTTTTTGTGGTTAGGTTTTACATGATGAATTGATGATGGAAACAAGTGGGTGTGTGAGTCAAATTTGATTCCAAAAACCCTCCCATATCATTAAGGCATGTGAATAGTCTATCCATGTCAAATTTCAGTGCATACAGAAACAGTTTGAAAAAATTTCAACGTTGGCCCCATTCACAGGTCACTATTGCCCATGTCTAGTCCTAGTACACTGTATTTTCATTGTTCCTTTTAAAATTCGTTCGACATTACACACATTCCCGCATCTAGTACTACAAGGGAAATATCGATGAAAATCCCGCCAATTTATTAAAAAAAAATGAAAATAATGGAAACATGGAATAATCCACTCATATGTAGATATGCAGGGTAACATATAAATTATGAGGGGAGTGTGGCTCTATCCTCTAAATATCAAGATGAATCCCACTACATATGGCTTGGAAAGATTAGAGTGAACCTTCCCTTGAAATTTTTACTGTATCTTCAACATGGGAAATTGCCTCTCTTTGTTTCCCCTCTAGGTTGGGCATTATCTCTATGTTAGATGTCAAAGTTGTGTGGCTACTAATGAGTTCCTATGGACTGGTGGATTCAACTCTATTCCATAGGTGGTTGACAAATTCTTCTTTCTTATACCTCTAGAACTTGGCACCCTTATAGAAATGATATGGCGTTATGTAATCCACTGCCAACCGTGGAACAATATACTGATATTTTTGTTTCTTTTGACCAACCAGTGGAGTGAAGGGATATTCAAAACTTCTTAAGAAGTGTAGATTTTTTGGAAAGGGAAGAGGAGTTGCGATCTATTGTTAGAGTCCACTATATAATCACATAAGAACTTGAAGAGCACCCTTTGCAAATGGATTTATTTGTAGTTTGATAATGGAAAGTAGAGCCTAAGATTAAGAAGAAGGGAAGATTAGAGTTAACAAATGAAGCATTTGTAGCCAATTACATATTGAGTTGACAAATGAAGCATCTTATTCTAGTTGTATTTTTCCCATATATATATATATATATATATATGTGTGTGTGTGTGTGTGTGTGTGTGTGTGTGTGTGTATGTATGTATATGTATGATCCACTAAAGGTGATACATTATCTTATGTATGACCCCATAATTTGAAATGTGTAAACTTCCACATCAATCATGGCCACGCTAGAATCATGGGGTCATTGGACTCAAGGAGGCATGAGGATTTATAATTATACATAGATGTGGATAATTGGAGGAGAATGATCATTTTTAAGGTGCTAGGCCTCTTCCTACACACCACTAGATCATCTCGCATTGACATTTTGTGTATTGATCCCTTTTAGTTTTGGGTTGTTACTATTTTCAATTTCACGCACCTTTCAATCTTGTCAAAGTTCAATTAATGTCTCTTGTTACTGTAGGGTTATAAACCCTCATCCAAATGCCCATATGCCTCCAACCTTGTGATCTAATAATTTGGTGACAAGTGTCATGAAGGGTGATGCCTAAGACTAGGGGTAACTTTCAATTCAAGGCTAGGAATGACCAGGCCCACATCAAGTGAAGGAATAAAATTAAGAAGTTACATGTGTTGTCCCATTCCATGTCAACAACAATGCATCTATTCATTGGGAACACTAAAAAGAGGGATTTATGGTCCATGCCTAGGGATTTATGGAATCACAAATGTAATATGTGATATAACAATGGTCATTTCAAATGTGTTTGTAACATGAAGGATGGTTCTCATGGTTGTCCAAGGAATTATCTAGGGTCAAACAACAAGGTACAATATCATAGAAATTTCCTTAGGGACGCATGGACCATTCATCACAATCCTTTTTATAGTGTTGATTAAACAATGAATGAAAAGAGGGATTTTTCATCACAATTATGACATACATACATTGTATATATAATGTAGAACTTAAAATAAAAATGAAGAAAGACTGACAAAAACTTAAAACTTGTGTCAACCAAATTGTGTACTTTGAAAGAAAATTAGGGTTTATGGTTTACATGATGAATTGATGATGGAAGAAAGTGGGCGTGTGAGTCAAATTTGAGTCTAGAAACCCTCCCATATCGTTAAGGTATGTGAATAGTCTATTCATGTCAAATTTCAGTGCATACATAAACCGTTTGAAAAAATTCCAACATTGGCCCCATTCACAGGTCATTATTGCCCGTGTCTAGTCCTAGTACAATTTCCTTGTAAAATTTGTTCGACAGTACACATGTCCCCGCATCTAGTATTGGAAGGGAGTATTTTTATGGTGTTGATTAAGCAATCAATGAAAAAGAGGGATTTATGGCCCATACCTAGGGATTTATGGAATCAGAAATGAAATATGTGATATAACAATGGTGATTTCAAATGCATTTGTAACATGAAGTATGGTTCTCATGGTTGTCCAAGGAATGCTCTAGGGTCAAACAACAAGGTACAATATCATATAAATTTCCTTAGGGACACATGGGCCATTCATCACAGTCATTTTTATAGTGTTGATTAAACAATGAAAAAAATGAGGGATTTTTCATCACAACTATGACACACATAGATTGTATATACAATGTAGAACTTGAAAGAAAAATGAAGAAAGACTGAAAAAAACTTAAAAACTTGCATCAACTAATTTGTGTACTTTGAAAGAAAATTAGGGTTTATGGTTTACATGATGAATTGATGATGGAAACAAGTGGGTGTGTGAGTCAAATTTGAATGTAGAAACCCTCCCATATTGTTAAGTCATGTGAATAGTCTATCCATGTCAAATTTCAGTGCATACAGAAATAGTTTGAAAAAATTTCAACGTTGGCACCATTCACAGGTCATTGTTGCCCGTGTCTAGACCTAGTACAATGTTTGTTCATTTTTCCTTTTAAAATTCATTTACAGTACACATGTTCCCGCATCTAGTACTATATTTTTGAGTCTAGAAACCCTTCCATATCATTAAGGCATGCGAACAATCTATCCATGTCAAATTTCAGTGCATATAGAAACATTTTGAAAGAATTTCAACATTGGCCCCATTCACATGTTACTGTTGCCCATCAGGTTACTATTGAACTAGATTACATGTGAGAATTAAGGTCCATATGAAAAATCAAGCTACATATCATCAAGGAAAATCAAGATTATTGTTGAACTAGAGTGATGTTTGAGTCTGGAAACCCTCCCATATCATCAAGGCATACAAACAGTCTCCATGTCATCTTCTGCACGATAATTTTAGTTGATTAGGATGAAGAACCCCGTGAAATGGATAGATGAAAGAGTGGAAAAGGTGGTGGTTTGAAGAAGATTCTCTGTTACATGCCTATGTTAAGCGATATTGGCCACGAGAATGGAATCTTGTATCGTAGAGAATGAATAGATCCCTGGACAGAGATCTGAAATCCTGTGCAGAGAGGTGGAAGAACTACTTGAAGCTAGGAATCAAGAAGGGCTCCTTATCAGAAGACGAGTAGCATCTCGTTATAAGTCTTCAGGAAAAAACAATAAAAGATTTCAATAACACAAATTCAAAACTGCAAATTCAAGTCAAAATAAGTGTAGTTGAATATAGCAAAAAGGAGAGACATATAGTTTCAACGGAAAGAAAAACCAACAATTTTCGATGTAGATACTGTTTCAAATTTGGATGAAAATCCCGCAGAAAGGAGAGGCATAACTAACAATTTTAGACGGAAATCTGATAGATATATTTTTGTCGGATGAAATCCCTGGGATGACATACCTACAACGTTGGTATGAGATGTTTTCTAAATTGCTAAATCCAATTTCTGCAATTAAAATCTGCAATTTCAATAGATTTGTATTGAAAATGCTCATAAAGGGTTCTTTTTTATATTTTTCAATGAAACCTAAGAACCCGACATCCATGCCAGCCATTACCAGAACAATGGCTTATATTGTCGAATTAATGCCTTGTTCTGGATAGGTTTTGCAATAGCGTGTTGCTTTGACAAAATATTGGGATTGATCATATTTTATTCAAACACGACAAAAATTTAAATTATGGTTGTCATTCATTGGCTTATACAAAAATATAAACATAAAAATGTAATTAATCTTGGGATGACATACCTACATCGTTGGTATGAGATGTTTTCAAAATTTCTAAATCCAATTTCTGCAATTTCGAAGGATTTGCATTGAAAATGCTCATAAAGGGTGATTTTTTATATTTTTCAATGAAACCTAAGAACCTGTCATCCACGTCGACCATTACCAGAACAATGGCATATATTTTTGAATTAATGCCTTGTTCTGCACAGGCTTTTCAATAACGTTTTTCTTTGACAATTGATTGGGATTGATCATATTTTATTCAAACATGACAAAAATTTAAATTATGGTTGTCATTCATTGGCTTATACAAAAATATAAACATAAAAATGTAAATACCTGGGATGACATACCTACATTATTGGTATGATTAGGCGTAGTCATGAAGAGCTCCTATGAGTTTCGAGAATAGTTCATTCTCTACTAAACAGGGGAAACCATGTGAAGGTGGAAGCTCTAATTATGCCCCCCCCCCCCCCCCCTTGCACATCACTCTCAATTTCCCCATACCTAATTTGAAATTATAAAGAACATGTAACATATACTATATTATACAAAATAAAAACATATAAAGATCATATAAAAGATAAAACACATACCTCTTTTTTTCAACAATTAAATATCAACCACCTTCTTCTTCATCTAGCTCAACATCTGTATCAGAATCTAGTTCAGAATCGATATTGGTGAAATGATCATTCATATCAACATCATCATCAACGTTGTTTTCGCTAATATAGTTATCGATATCGTCAATGAGACCGTCGTCTCCTACATTTGGATGGTCAACTTCTTCAACTTCTTCCTCTGACACATCGACTATAGCCACCTGCTCCTGGTTTGCATAATCATGATCTTCTTCCTCGTTATTATATTCATCCTCGGCTACATGATTATACTTTACTAGTCTTCCTCTTGGATCATATCTAACAATGTATGACCAACCTGCTTTGCCAGGTACCTCTAAGTAAAATACTTGCTCACATTGACTTGGAAGAACATAAGGCTCTGTACCTGGTTCAAATTCCCTTGTATTAACCATGGTAAATCCATTATCATGCTCAATAACAGTTCTTTCACGATCATGTTCATGCATCTGTAGACTGTACCATTTCACCTCAAACAAAACTATTTTAAAGGAATTAAAATCACACTCAATTATATCCTCCAAATTCCCATAGTACCTATTCTCAGTTTCTTTCATATTTCTGTCACTTCTAGAGGAAATGTTGGTGACATTAAACACTGCAGCTATCCCACAATCAGAGGTTTTCATCTTATCATCCAACATTTTGATATGAAATTTACGACCATTACACCACATAGCCTTGTTATGTTTCAACTACAACATGGAAAACAAGTAAAAAATACATTTCCAATTAATAAAACTCATATAGGACTTAGTAAATATATATTTCAAAAATTAAACAAACCAAATACATT
>ML800737.1:129480-153396 GCA_009831015.1 Picea engelmannii
GGACCTCCCCTTCAAATTTGTTGATGGAGTCGAGATGCCAAATGTGAGGCACATTTATATTTTATGCTAATTTAGGTAGATATTGACTAATATACACCATGCATTGATATACCATATATCCCTCAACCATAGAACCCTTCGGACATGCTCTTTGTCTAACAAAATCCTTCAATGACTTCAACTGCCTGTCCACCATACACATTGACCTTCTGTGTACTGGTCCACATAGTTCAATCTCCTCAACTTGGTGTATGAGGTAGTGTTCTTTTGAATTGAAAAATGTTGGACGTAGATATTATTGCATTTGACACATTAGTCAGGAAATTTCTCTCTTCCAATACCTTATATCTTCTTTATGGATTTATTTTGATGAAATCCACCTACAAATGTCGATGCAATAAAATAATATCAAGGCATACATAAATTTGCAGATAAAACATAATGTCAATAAGTTCCATTACAAATCACATAAGAAGTACATTTTCCTTATAAAACATTACTTACCTCATGTATTTTCCAAGTACATAAATAAATTGTTTTATGTTGTTGTCAAAGTCGTCTCGGAGAGATAAAGGTAGAACATATTGTAACAAATAACAAATAATTATTATTTGTTTCCAAAAAATGCATACCAATAAGGAAATATATTATAACCTACTAATTACCTTAATGAATGTATGACAGTCATGTGTTTTAACCCCACCAAAATCACCTTTGTTTCATTGATATTTTGTATGTTCGACGAAAACCCTGTCAGAAACCTAATTTTTCGAATGACCAATATTGATTTGTTTCTCTGTCAATAACCAAGGAAGACTAGTATTTTGTTCACGTCCATCACCATTAGAATTAATAATAACACTTTGCAATGTGTGATTAGCTTCTTGGATGTCACAACGAATCTTTCCAATTCTCTCTTTGTCAGTCTTTCCATCTAATATTCGCCATAACAATTATGTTATGTTCTTCCCGATATGCATTGTATCAAACAGATGAACTATTTGTAGGTTCTCATAGTATGGAAACCTACTTAATTGCATCGGGTAACTTTTCATTCCTCATGGAAGCCCATTCATGCCTTAACGACATTCATGAAACATCAACAAATTGAAATTAACACTATTTAATCAAACAAAATGAAATTAACCAAAGATTTATATAATATGTCATACATAAATAATTTGCATACCTTAACAATTTCTAATATATTCCAACTTCCATAGGCGAGGTGTCATTCTTCGTGGTTTTTTTCCATTCTCTTATTTACCATTGAATTTTTCTTTGTCTGTAGTTCGATAACTATGGTTCTTAGGCAAAAAATGCCTATACTCATCATACACTTCCTTTCCTAAACTCCTTGAATGACGATATTTTATCCTGGGCATGCAAATTTACCCTTTGTTTGAAGACCTACAAGATATATGAATTAATGTAGCGAATTAGAGTTACAATTTAAAATAATGCATGATATTTCCAATATATATATATATAATATTAAATCACAAAAGAAAGTAACAATATACCACAAAATATGTGTTAACCCGGGAGCATCATGAATTGTCCATGATAGTATTCCATGGAATTGAAATTGTTTTTTCCCTATTGGTCTAGAGATGTCATACATAGTGACGCCAACCCATAACTTCAACAACTCATCGATAAGAGGCTCAATATATATGTTCATATATTTAACCTGATACTTACCTAATTGGTTCAACATCCTGCATGATTAATTATACTTATCTAGATGTCGTTATATATAAAAGAAATAATTACCATGCACGAAACAAAGAAATGAAATATTTTGTCATACTTTAAAGTAAATAAAAGATAATTAAATACCTGGAACAATCATTGTCAACATTATGTGATATCTCTTGATAGACATCCAAGGAGGAAGGTTATTGTTTATAAAAAAACAGGCCACACTGAGTACGTAGAACGAAGCTCTCCAAATGGATTGACACCATCAGCTGCCAACGAAAGTCTAACATTACGAGGTTGTTCTTTAAAAATTGGCCATTTTTCTTCGATGTACTTCAATGTAGATCCATCTGCAGGAATTCGAAGAACATCGTCTCGAGTTCTGTTCATTGCATGGGAATCCATAAACTGTGCTATACTTTGGCACCTGAACAACCGCTGGAAACGTGGAATTATCGGAATATAACAAAGAAATTTGCGAGGAACCTTCTTTGATGCTTTATTGGTTCAATATATACTTATTTGACATTGTGGGAATTAATTTTCTAATGAATATTGTCCATAGTATATGATATGATAATTAGGACATGCATCAATAGCCTAATACTCCATTCCAATTTCTTTCATAATCACATATATTTCTCGATATGTGCGTGGAAAAATATTTGACGTCAATATTATAAATCCACCTAACAATCTATAAAATTCAAAACAATAAGTCATTGTAAACAATATTAATAATCAATATCGCATCCATACTAATTTACAAATTAGAAAACAATAGCAATATAGGGAAAAAATGAACCTTTTAAGTATGTGTGAACATGCAGGCATAAATCCCCGGATGGGGTGACACGTAGTCTAGAGGCCACAGGTGGACTCGCACCAGGCCATGGCATAAATGCCATCAACCGCCACCCACGAGCCAGTCTTTACCATGAAGGATGGCCATAGATGCAGGGGCAGAACGGAGAGACTTCTCCCTCGCGCGAGCATTTACGATCGCAGTGGTTCCAGGTCGGCAAAGGCTAAAGGTGGGAGGATGGTTTCGGCTCTCGTTTATTTGGTTTTTACCTCGGCTCTGAGCTCTGTCTAGACTCTCTAGAGCAGCCCAATATTACTTTCATCCAGTTTATGCAGTGTCGTCCCAGTGCAGCTCTGCATTCTGCTTGTGTTTGGGGGCGGTCAAGCTTTTCTGTTTGTGTCTCTCTCTCCGACCGCCTCGATACAGATCATGATCAATCCACAATTGCCCTGCTCCTTTCTCATGGAAAGGAAGCGAGGAACACCCCGCCGTGGCGCAGCATGGGAGGCTCAAAAGGCGCAGAGGCGCCGCAAGGATCAGCTGGAGCGGGCCTTAGCTCTAGCGACGTCCATTTTAAGACAGAGAGCCAGGGCAGAAAGAATGGAGCGACTTTCCACCATAGCTGAGCTGAGTGCTGGCTGTAGTAGTGATCTCAGAGGAATGGCGCCGAGGGCCATGCAGAATTCCGGTTCGAAGGAGGAGTTTCCCCCTTGCATTATTGTGGAGGACCCGTCCCTTGCACTATCTATGGAAGACCCGGCTTTCTGCGAGAAGACTCCTGCGGAGACCCATCCAGAAGCCTGCAAGTTCAATTCAACAATGTCAGATGACATCCCCGGCTGTATCGTGGAGGAAGTTCCCTGGCCGGGCGACGAAAATTGCAGTTGCCTTGGTGCTCAGGCGTTCGTTGAAGGCTCGAAGGGGGCGATGGATGCGGAGGAGAAGATGGCGTTCAACGGGAACTCTGAAGCGACGATGGAAGAGGGTGGCAACTTGCATGGCTCAATCATTAGGGACAAACACCTGGACCTCTTGTTTGACCTTCGTGGACGCCTGTCGGATCTGGAACGTCGGGCCCTCCTCATGGGCCAACGCATGGATATGCTCTTTGATGCGCTATCCAATGCGCCTGTCAAGAGGAGATGTCCCCTTTGTGCACAAGCCTTTGCCCATCCTGGCAGGGACCACGCGGCAGAACTGCGGGGATGACAGGTCACCAGGAAGTTAGGTTTCTTATGCTATTTCAGTTTCTAGTTTTATATGTCTACTTGGTTTCTAGTTCTATATGTATTTAGACATTTCGCATCTGTCCTGGTTTCCTTCGGGCAGGACAGACGCTACTTTGTTTTTAAGATGTTTATGCTACTGCTACTTGCCCGTTATATATGTTGGTTTCCGATAAATCGGCAGCATTTTGGGTGGTTTCAGATACACACTTTCAATACTCTGTAAGAGTTTTGGTTTTCTAATATAGCAGGTTCTACTTTTTATTTAAAAAAAAAAAACATGCAGGCATAAATAATTAACAAATTAAATACCTTAGTATCTGTGTGAGGCATGTGTTTGATAAAACATTCAAAACCTTCAAGTTCACCAACAACAATATAGCAAATAGAAGATTTGTTGTTGAGCCTTCATAAAGAGGTTGACGCGACTTCTCGAGTAGAGGATCAACATCATGACTATCATCTTGGTTGTCCTCATCCATTGGAGAAAATGTGTCTTGGATCAATCTATGTATCTCATCTTCCTGATTTGAATCACTAATGTTATCTCCATCCATATCATCATTTATAACTTGATCAGCAACTTCAATATTCTAATCTCGAAGTTCATCACCCTATAAAGGAGTATTTTTTCTAGTACTTGCCAAATAACTCTCTGGAGGTTGAAATTTTAAGGGCTTCGTCTATATATTTAAAAACAACTTAGAAAAGTTAGTGTGTATAGAAAATATAAAAATCCCGATAAGAAATATTACTAAAATTCATGACATGATGATTATTACAGAGAATAAATTAAATATTGAATCCTCTTACCAAGGGATGATATTCATAACCCCCTTTGGGTGCCCCTTCTCCCTACAATGTCTTTCAGTTGTTGTTATTAAAAGTATTTTTCTTTGCAATCCCCTGCAATCATAGCAAGGGAAATAACATTTTCCATCGCCCCTCACCTCTAATGTCGCTCTTAACCGAGCAAGCTTCCTGTCATTTTTGTTCATAGTGACAAATCCTTGTATTGACAAGTAATTGTCTTACCTACACCATACCAAACAATAAGTTGTCAATTTTTTATATTTTAGATACTCCTTCATGATATTTTAACTACTCCTTTCGATTATGATATGTTTATTTACAGTGACCTACAATCCTCACAATTATTTCTTCTAAGACATTTTGACATGCCTTTTTTTATTATCGATTAACTATTAAGATCGATATGCTTCAATTTGTACTTTAGAGTAGTGTTTACTAAATCACCATGGAAAATAATTACACACCATTTAATGAAAGTGGTCAACTCAAAATTTAATCACTCAACACCATACACTAGCCTCTAAGTTGTTTTGTAGAGAAAATGCCAATCTTTGAAATTCACCACTAAAAAAAGAATGCTATCCACTTGTCATCCACAATTGGGTTTGGTTGGTTTAAATTATGACGTGTTGATTTGCAGCTACATAAAATGGTCACAATTTTATGCTACTTATAGTGGTCACGATTTTATTCTCTAAGACACTTTGGCATGTCCTCATTTTTCATTGTCTGACTAGTAGATTTCATCATGTTATCGTAGATTTCATCATGAAATTTTTATATTTTAGCTACTCCTTATTAATAGTTGATGCAGGAGAATCGTCAGCACATTTTTCACATTTTGAAATGTTTTGAAAGATTAAGAAGAGGATATAAATGTAATAGCTAGAAGCGTACTTGCATTTATGTCTAGCTGTTGTAAACAGATCGTGAGTGATTTGCTCTCATCTGTCAATGTAAAAGGTATTTAAGCCCAGTTAATGAAAGTAGGTATGTTTTGAATTATAGATTAGATAGTTTAGAAGAGCAGGAGGGAAAACAAATATAGACACCCTCATCTTTGTATCTTTAGATCATTAACACATTAGCACAGGATAGAAGGAGAGAGTTGTAGCAGAGAGTTGAAGAGAAGAACCCATGTACATGAGATTTGAATTAATATATGAAGCTTTGAATCAGATTTCATGGTGTTATGATGTTTTATGTTTATACATGCTGAATGGTATGCCTACAGTTGTTTTATTCTCTCTATTTATGCATTTGTTTCAATGTTGTGTTGAATGTATTATTTCATGTTGAATGTCTAAAGTCTGAGAGAGAGAGAGAGAGAGAATGAGTTTCAATTGTTTCTCTTCCTCAGTAAGAGAAGTTCCTGCAAGGAGTGCAATGAAACGTCTGCAAGGTGTGCGTTGACCAGGGTTCTGAGTTTTATCTCAAAAAGCTCAGGAGAGATATTGTTGTTCTCATTCTAGCAGAAGTGCAGGTGAAGCACAAAATCCATGCAAGGTGTTCACAGGCTAGTCGAGACCTTAAACTTATCAACTAAGGTTGAAAGGTAAGGGAATTTTGTTGCAGAAGGTGCACAGAGTCGAAGAATCAAATACTGAGAAGTATTTGGGAGATTGTTGCAAGGAGTGTGTGTAGGAGTCCTTTTGAGGCTCAAGTTTGCAAGTGAAAGCTCAGGAGGGTTAGTGCCTTCGAAGTGTTAAAAGGGAGACAGAGCGAAGTCGCTTTGCAGAAGCCAAGTTCAGATGAGGAACACTGGTTCATTTCACAGAAGTCTTCAAGGAACGAGCGGTTGAAATCCTTTGTGGAGAACTCACTAAGTGGCGAGGACTGTGGGATTCAGTGAAGCTGCAAGGAGGTTAATCATTGGATGAATCTACCCTTAGGGAGGTAAGAGTCAACGTGGACCGTTGATCATGATAGTGGAGCTGTCAGGATCATTTCGACATTTTTGTGTGTCGGGGTTCGGGAACCCAAGAAGGCAGTGTTTTGGGGATTGAGAGTCTCGAACTTCTGGTACCCAGAAGCCGAAATAGCGTGGGTTGTCGGATCTAAAGGAAGAAGGCTCCATTTTGGAATTCGAGATTTCGAAGTGGTAGGGGAATGGCAGTTGAAGGCTTGTTCAAATCCCGAAAGTCAGGAAGAGGGACAGGTGGCGAGAGTCCATGTCAGAGATAGAAATCATTTGAGTAGACAGGTGGTGTGTCTTCGTCAAATGGGTGGAGTCAAACCTTGTTGACCGTTTCAGGGTTTTGGAGGTTGAAGATCCGGGAGCCTTGCATCCGGATTCGCGAAGTCCGAAACCCCGATGAATTGAAAATTCCATTGGGAAGCCAACCTTTACTGAATGCATCAGAATTTGGCATTTCGGGTGACGGAGGTTGTATAGACAGGAACTCTCGACAACATGGATCATGAAATTGTGAAACCCGAAGTCTCGATTCGGCGAAGGACCCGATCTTATTGTGGTCAGGAGATCAGGGTGATTCCTTATGTTTAATCACGTGGGAATACCTATAAGGACCTATGGAAAACACTGTTGTGTGTGTGTTGGATTCCTTGAGGGGGAACCAAAGAGTCAATTTGACTCAGGGGCAGATTTGGAACGATCCTGTGCGGATCTTGGCCCGAGGGTCGGGGGTCTGCGCCAAAAGTGGTATCAAAGATTGAATTTGTTTGTATATTGCAGACGGAGGAAGTAGGAGGAGGAAGAGTACTCTGATACACATCAAGTGGTATCAGAGCACAAAAAAAGTTCTTGCTTTCAGTAGCGGAGAAAATAGGAACATTTTACAGTCATGTCGCCGAGAAGAAGAGACATGCCAATGCCAATGCCTGATCCATCCGTAGAAAGAGAAATGCGTGAGTTACGTGCCATGCTTGATTCCATGGAGACAACACAGAGGTGTACAGTCGATGTTGGGGATATCAGCGAGGCCGAAAATGAAAATGAAGTTGGGAACGAAGGAGAAGAATTAGTAGTCGAGGATGTTGCAGATGAATGCTTATTCAGGGTTGTTGCAAGGATAGGTGCTAGAGAAAAAATGGACATTCCAGTGTATGAGGAAAACCTAGATGTTGAAGAGATTCTAGACTAGATTAGAGCTCTGGATAAATACTTCAACTATGAGGATGTCGAGGAAGACAAGAAGGTCAAACATGCCATTACTAGACTTAAAGGGCATGCAGCACTATGGTGGGATGAACTGCAGGCTGACAGACGCTGCAAGGGCAAGCAGAAAATCAAGAGCTGGGCTAGAATGGTTGCAAAGATGAAAGCCAAATTTATACCCAAGGATTATCAAATCACTCTATTTCAGAGGATACAAAATTTGAGACAGAAGTTGTTGTCAGTGAAAGAATACACTGAAGAGTTCTACAAGAAAAACATTAGAGCAAGACATCGAGAAAGCGATGATGAAAAGGTTTCCAGATACATGAATGGTCTGTGGTATGATATTCAAGATGAGATGAGCATGATGACTCTTCGAACTGTGGAAGATGCTTATCAGATGGCTCTGAAAGCTGAAGAGAAGTTGAGCCGAAAGCAAGGTCAAAGAGGCCGAGGTAGAAATCAAGCCAGAGGCAAAACAAATTCCCAAGACAAAATTCAGAGACCTAAAGAAGAGGGGAAGAAACCTCAAACTCAAACTAAGAGAGGAGGAAGCTCACAGAGAGGGCAGTATGCTGATAGAAATACTTTTCCTCGAGCCAAAGGAAGAGGAAGAGGCAGAGGTGGTGAAGTGAAATGCTTTGTGTGTGGAAAGATCAGACATAAATCTTATGAGTGTCCAAACAGAAAGAAAGAAGGTGGTGAGACTCACATTGCCGAAGCTCAAGGATGGAATGTTGAGGCAGAAGATGTTGAGGGCGGAAGATCCTTAATGATGAGGAAAGTTCTCTTAATGCTAGAAAAGGAGGCAGATAACCCAGCCCAAAGGAACAGTTTGTTTCATACTGCTTTCAAAACAAAAGATAGGGTATGCAAAGTCATCATGGACAGCGGTAGCATAGAAAATATCATATCTACAGAGATGGTAGAAAAGTTGGAGCTGGAGACTATCGTACATCCAAGCCCATACAGAGTTTCATGGCTACAAAAAGGACATCAGGTAAATGTCACTAAATAATGTTTAGTTGAGTTTAAAATAGGAGGATATAAAGATGAAATATTATGTGATGTCATTCCCATGGATGTTTGTCATATATTGCTGGGTAGACCATGGCAATATGATAGGAATGTGATTCATGATGGGAGAAAGAACACATACACCCTGGAGAAGAATGGGAGGACGCACATGTTGTTGCCGATTAAGGATAAAGAAGTGAAACCAGAGGTGAGAAACACTGTACTTCTCATGAGTGGGAAGGAACTTCTTAAGGAGGTTAAGAAGAAGGAAGACACACAATTTATTGTGGTAAGGAAGCCTAGAATTGTTTTGACCAGTACGAGGATAGATGATTTAGCAGAAGAAATCCAAGAATTATTGGAAGAGTTCGCTGATATAGTAGTGGACGGACTACCTTGTTTGTTGCCATCGATCAGGAGTATAATCCATCACATTGATGTTATACCTGGAGCCAGTTTACCAAACAAAACAGCGTACATATTGACACTGCAGGAGAATGAAGAAGTTAAGAGACAAGTCTAGGAATTAATGGACAAAGGACTGATTCGAGAGAGCTTGAGTCCATGGGTTGTTCTGACAATGCTCAACCCAAAGAAAGATGGAGGCTAGAGTATGTGTACAGACTCAGAGGAAATCAATAAGATTATAATCAGATATAGATTTCCATTACCAAGGATGGATGATTTGATGGATTGCTTGAGTGGAGAAAGATTTTTTTCAAAAATTGATTTGAAAAGCGGATATCATCAAATTCAAATGAGAGAAGGTGATGAATGGAAGACAACATTCAAGATGAATGAGGGGATGTATGAATGGCTTTTCATGCCATTTGGCTTAACAAATGCACCCAGTACTTTCATGAGATTGATGAACAAAGTCCTCAAGGATTTCATTGGGAAATTCATCATCGTATATCTTGACGATATATTGATTTTTAGCAAGACAGAAGCAGAGAATTTAAAGCATTTAGTTGCAGTGATGAAAAGATTACAACAAGAGAAATTGTTGATTAATGTGAAGAAATCATCATTCATGAGGAAAAAAATCATTTATTTGGGTTTTGTTATCTCTGCAAATGAGCTGAAAATGGACCCGGAAAAGGTAAATGCGATTAAGAATTGGCCATCTCCAAAAAATGTGTTTGAAGTTCAAAGATTCCATGGTTTAGCTAGCTTCTACAGGAAATTCATCCAAAATTTCAGTGGGATTAGCGCACCAATGATGGATACAGTGAAGAAAAGACATAAATCTTTTCACTGGACAAAGGAAGCAGAGAAGAGTTTCAACCTGCTGAAGAAGAAGATCACGGAGCAACCAATTTTGGTTTTTCCAGATTTTAGCAAGACATTCCAAGTCAAGTGTGACGCGAGTGGATTTGCAATTGGAGTGGTCTTGAGCCAAGATGATAGACCGATCGCATACTTCAGTGAAAAACTAAATGAAGCAAAGATCAAGTACTCAACATATGACAAAGAATTTTATGCAGTCATACAAGCACTGAAGAAATGGAGACATTATTTGGTTCCCAAGGAGTTTGTTTTGTACAGTGATAATCATTCTTTACAATTCGTGACTCAACAGGAGAAGTTGAACCAAAAACATGTTAAATGGGTTGAATTCATGCAGAATTTTACTTTTGTAATTAAGCATATTTCTGGAACTGCTAACAAAGTTGTTGATTCTTTGAGCAGGAAATGTTTGCTTATGCAGGAATTCAAAGTAAAAAACTTTGGGTTTTGATAACCTCAAAGAGATGTACAGGGATGATCTAGATTTTAAGGAAGCATATGAGGCATCTGAGAATCCAATTCTCAGGGACAGAACCCAATGGATTGAATACATGATCCAGGATGGATTGTTGTTCAGGGGCAATCAACTATGTATTCCAAAATGCTCCATGAGGGAGAATTTGCTGAAGAAAAAACACAGTGGAGGATTCGTCGGACACTTCGATCATGATAAGACATTCTCAAAGTTGATTGGATCATATTTCTGGCCAAGGATGAGGACAGATGCCAAGAAATTTGTAGATGAGTGCATAATTTGTCAGCATACAAAAGGAAAAAGATAGAATATAGGGTTATACCAGCCATTACCCATACCAGAAAGGCCGCAGGACGCAGTGAGAATGGATTTTATATTGGGACTACCAAGAACACAAAGAGGATGTGATTCAATCTTTGTGGTAGTCGACAGATTTTTAAAGATGGCACATTTCATACCATGCCAAAAAACTAGCGGCGCAACTCATATTGCGAACCTGTTTTTCAAGGAAGTCGTCAGACTTCATGGCTTGCCAAGTAGTATTGTTTCTAATCGAGATACCAAGTTCGTTGGACATTTCTGGAGGACTTTGTCGAAGAATATGGAGATAAGTTTGTCATTTAGCTCAGTATATCATCCTCAGATAGATGGGCAGACAGAAGTTGTGAACAGAAGCTTAGGAGATTTGCTAAGGAGCCTAGTGACTGAACACCACAGTCAGTGGGATCACATTCTGCCACAGGTGGAATTTGCTTACAATGATTCACTCAACAGAATCACAAGGTAGAGTCCATTCCAAATTGTATATGGAATGAAGCCAAAGGGAGTTTTTGAATTGAAATATTCAAAACAAAATGAATTCAGGAGTGCTAGTGCGGAGAATTTTGCAGAAGCAATGAAGGAGCTTCACAGCCGAGTAAAAGAGCGATTGTAGAGTTCGAGTCAAGAATACAAGCGAAGAGAATATCAACATAGGCGATAAATTCAATTTGAAGTTGGTGATTTGATGCTTTCACGTCTGAGGAAGGAAAGGTTCCCAAGGGGAACATATAACAAACTGAAAATGAAAAAGATTGGACCGTGCAAGGTCATAAGGAAATTTGGGGCAAACGCATATGAGGTTGAATTACCTGATGGGATCGGAATTTCACTGATATTCAATGTTGTGGATTTGTACCCTTACAGAGCTAAAGAAGCAGGATTAGAGGAGAAACAAAAAGAAGTTCAATGGACAAAATAGATGCCTGTAGCTGAAAATCCACAGATGGAAAGTATAATTGACAAAAGAGTCAATAGGAAGACCAAGAGAAAAGAGTATTTTGAATACTTGGTCAAGTGGAAAGGACATCCAGTTGAAGATGCCAGTTGGGAAGATGAAGTAGAAATGCAGAAGCATGGACAGACCATGCAAGAGCTCATGAACAGGAGATCATGAAAATTTTCAAGCGAGGGAGTATGATGCAGGAGCATCATCAACAGCCAAGCAAGCATGAATGCGGAGGCCAGCTGGGAAAAGCGCCAACACATTTTTCACATTTTGAAATGTTTTGAAAGATTAAGAAGCAGATATAAATGTAATAGTTAGAAGCGTACTTGCATTTATGTCTGGTTGTTGTAAACAGATCGTGAACGATTTGCTCTCATCTGTCAATGTAAAAGGCATTTAAGCCCAGTTAATGAAAGTAGGTAGGTTTTGAATTATAGATTAGACAGTTTAGAAGAGAAGGAGGGAAAATGAATATAGACACCCTCACCTTTGTATCTTTATATCATTAACACATTAGCACAGGATAGAAGGAAAAAGTTGTAGTAGAGAGTTGAAGAGAAGAACCCATGTATAGGAGCTTTGAATTAATATATGAAGCTTTGAATCAGATTTCATGGTGTTATGATGTTTTTTGTTTATACATGCTGAATGGTATGCCTACAGTTGTTTTATTCTCTCTATTTATGAATTTATTTCAATGTTGTGTTGAATGTATGATTTCATGTTGAATGTATGAATTCTGAGAGAGAGAGAGAATGAGTTTCAATTATTTCTCTTCCTGAGTAAGATAAGTTCCTGCAAGGAGTGCAGTGAAACATACGCAAGGTGTGCGTTGACCAGGGTTCTGAGTTTTATCTTAGAAAGCTCAAGAGAGATATCGTTTTTCTCATTCCAACAGAAGTGCAGGTGAAGCACAGAATCCATGCAAGGTGTGTGCAGGCTAGTTGAGACCTTAAACTTATCAACTAAGGTTGAAAGGTAAGGGACTGTTGTTGCAGAAGGTGCACAGAGTTGAAGAATCAAATACTGAGAAGTATTTGGGAGATTGCCATAAGGAGTGAGTGCAAGAGTCATTTTGAGGCTCAAGTTTGCAAGTGAAAGCTCAGGAGGGTTAGTGCCTTCGAAGTGTTAAAAGGGAGACAGAGCGAAGTCGCTTTGCAGAAGCCAAGTTCAGACGAGGAACACTGGTTCATTTCGTAGAAGTCTTCAAGGAAGGAACGAGTGGTTGAAATCCTCTGTGGAGAACTCGCGAAGTTGCGAGGACCGTGGGATTCAGTGAAGCTGCAAGGAGGTTAAGTGTTGGATGAATCTACCCTTCGGGAGGTAAGAGTCAACATGGACCATTGATAGTGATAGTGGAGCTGTCAAGATCATTTCGGCATTTCGCTGTGTTGGGGTTCGGGAACCCGAGAAGGCAGTCTTTTGGGGATTGAGAGTCTCGAACTTTCGGTACCTGGAAGCCAAAATAGTGTGGGTTGTCGAATCTAAAGGAAGAAGGCATCATTTCGGAATTCAGGATTTCGAAGTGGTAGGGGAACGACAGTTGAAGGCTTGTTCAAGTCCCGAAAGATGGGAAGAGGGACAGGTGGCGAGATTCCACGTCAAAGATAGAAATCATTTGAGTAGATAGGTGGTGTGTCTTCGTCAAATAGGTGGAGTCAAACCTTGTTGACCGTTTCAGGGTTTTGGAGGTCGAAGAGCCGGGAGCCTTGCATCTGGATTCACAAAGTCACGAAGTTCGAAACCCTGATGAAGTGAAAAGTCCATTGGGAATCCAATATTTGTTGAACGCATCGGAATTTGGCATTTTGGGAGACGGAGGTTGTAGAGACAGGAACTCTCGACAACAGAGATCGTGAAATCGTGAAACCCGAAGTCCCGATTTGATGAAGGGCGCGATCTTATTGTGGTCAGGAGATCAAGGTGATGCCTTGTGTTTAATCATGTGGGCATACCTATAAGGACCCGTGGAAAACACTATTGTGTG
The DNA here is from genome assembly GCA_009831015.1 of Picea engelmannii. NCBI lineage: Eukaryota > Viridiplantae > Streptophyta > Pinopsida > Pinales > Pinaceae > Picea > Picea engelmannii. The sequence goes on from ML800737.1 coordinate 143,183, forward strand.
TGTGTGGGATTCCTTGAGGGGGAACCGAAGTGTCCATTTGACTCGGGCAGATTCAAAATGATCCTGTGCAGATCTTGGCCCGAGGGTCCGGGGTCTGCGTCGATAGTGTATAAAAAAAGTTACATCAACTACAAACTAGAGTTAATCACTACATCTAGAATTGCATGTGATTATAAAAAATTGAGAGAAACAACATCACATAAGAATACAATGTTATATGACTAACCTAATCTAATACTAGACTAAAAATATGACATTAATATATATATATATGCACAACATCATAGAAACACAAAAGCTAGAGAGATAACAAATTCGCTAAGGGATAGGATTAGACCTAAGATGATTTGTTTTCCACTTTCTATTTCAAACATTAGTCCAACTGGTAAAGTTGTTATGACTTGTTGGTTTTGTAATAAGGATTAAATTTACATAAGGAATTGTAGGCTCAAATTAATCTAGATTGATAATGACATATGTTTTTAATGTTTGAATTGACTTATTGATGGAGTAATTTTCCCTCTTCTTAAACTACTTCTTCGGAAAATATTTTTCTTCACATTTCACATGAATTTCCATAGAATATACTAACTAGATCCAAAAACCAATGACATAAATATTTTGAAATATGGTACTGCACATATAATATATTATCAAGGAAAAAATAAGCTACATGAAATTTCTTTTGAACAAAAAATTACAAGTTAAATGAGTAAATAAATAAAAAAACATACTAACCTTGCAAGTTCAAAATCCAAGCTATGTAGATCGATAATTGGATTTTTTCAACTGGTGGGTGACGGGAAAAATAAAAAACTCAAACAAAATCCACGAACAGTGTCGCAACTATAGAAAATGTGTCGCAAAGTCTCTTAAAGTCAGGTACATATAGATCGACTATCATCAATATAGCGACAAAATTGTCTAAGTTGACCTAAAAACTTCAACTAGCCATTGCAAGACACGTGTGTTAGAAGATTGTTTTTGAGATATGCAATAATCGTCGCTATAGCGATGAACTTTCGTGGCAATAGTGACGAAAATCCCGCCCAATTTAAAAAAAAAATGAAAATAATGGAAACGTGGAAAATTTTTGTGGAATAATCCACCCATATGTATTAGTGATAGCTCAAATGTTCCTCCTATCCATAAACTATGTTTATCATATAATTTTAGCAATAGGTCACTATCGAACTGGGGCTTAAACTCTACCATGGAAAAATGATTCATAACTCTAGGATAAGGTCTGATAATCAACATAATTGCTTGTTCCAAGGTGCCCAACTACTACAACTATCCTATAGTCTCTCATTCCCCACATGCATGTCCCACCCCAAGAAGTATGCCCCTTCTCTACTCAACAATCCCTTGGTTTCCCCACTTTCCTTCCAGGACTTCAACAACAGGTCAGACATGAAGTCTAAGAGCCCTGTAACTAATGCCCAATGCACCATGGAACAATTCCTAGCAAATCTTTCACCTCGAGATAATTCTCGTGGGCTTGAAAAACCACCTCTTCAATAGTAAATATCTCACTTAGAGATAATGCTCATAGGCCTAAAAACCCACCTCTTCGACAATAAATCTCTCACCTAGAGAGAATTCTCATGGGATTGACAACCCACCTCTTCGAAAACAAAGTCTCTAGTTACTAGATGTAAAATACTTTCCAATACTTTCTCTGCAGATAAGGTAATGGTTGTTTCCCATTTAGATGGTCCGAACCCTAAGGAAAAATGAGTGAATCCCCCAAAATAAACTAAGGTTCAACCATATATTTTCATGGTCATAACTAGAAACTTGTCACCTTCATAATTAGATTTAGCCACTTGGTGACTAGTTACCATCCCTCGAGAACTTAGGATAAATAAATATCCATAAATTATAATTTTCAAAAATATTAATAAAATATTCCCTTGGAATTAAGCCCCCCTTTTCCCTTTTCGATGGATTTTATCCCCCCATATCTTTTCATCTGATTGGTTTGGGCACAATGATGTGATTTTATTAATAATTTGAGTGTGATTACATTTTACAAGGATAAGCACACTGACATTTTTTCATCCAGCTCACTAGCCCAATAACCACACACAGGCTCTTCGACCTCACATACATACATACATACATACATACATACATACATACATACATACATATATATATATAACTCGGACTGTTGTGCACTTCAAGGTAATCCTCTTGCACTTACTCAAGTGTGCACAAAACTAAACCAAAACTTGGTGTCAGTGGCTCACCAGCCTATATGTACATTTACATTTTCAATTACAATTGGGGTTTGGATCAGGGGTATTACATCCCCCCCCCCTTATTTATGCATCATCCTCGGTCATTGTATACACATATACATAAAAAAAACTTCAAAAGTTTTAAAAAATATGCAGGTACTCTGCCTGCATAGCATCCTCACTCTCCCAAGTTGCATCCTCGAGACCCTACCAGGTCCATTGGACCTTTACTAGATCCATGGATTAATTCTGGAGCTATTTGATTTTCTGATCCAATATGAAAATCAATCACACTCGAAAATCACCTTCTGGCTCCACCTGAATCACATTCCAATCAATGACATGATTAACATTAGGTACATAATTTTTGAGAAAAGATACATGGAAAACAATTATGAATACACAAGGATGTAGGAAATGCAAGCATATATGCGACATGACTAATCCTCTATAGGATTTCAAATGGCCCACAATAGCATGTTTCTAGCTTGGAAATTTTTCCTGACTTCAGGGAACTACGTCTTGCTTTTACTTTCAAGAACACATGGTCACCCACTTTAAAATCTTGGTGCGTTCTTCCTTTATCTGCACAAATTTTCTTCACCATCTTCTCTTCCATTTCCCAGAGCAGATGTAGCCCAACCACTACGTGTTCTGTTGGGTTGTCCCAACTCACTGGTGTGTTGCACTTTCTACCATAAAGTGCCTCAAATGGGATCATCTTTAGAGATTCTTGATACCCATTGTTATAAGAAAAATCAACCAAAGGTAACAAAAAATTCCACTGCATCAGTTTATCCATCACATACATTCTTAGCATATCTCCTATCACTTGATTTACCCTTTATGTTTTCCCATCTGACTTTGGATGACAGGTTGTGCTAAAATTTAGATTTGTCCCAAATCCTTTGAATATCTCTTTCCAAAAATTCAGTGTGAACTTGGGATCTCTGTTAGACACAATTATCTTAGGTACACCATGCATCCTAGCAATTTCTCTCATGTATATATCATCAATGTTGGTTTCCTTGTGAGTTGACTTCACTGGAATAAAATGTTAAGAACCAAATATCAATATAGGATAGAAAAACCTCATAATAAGTACTCAATGCCTTGAAAAAGAGATAATTTCATATATTAAACCTCTTCGAGGGGGAAACCTCCTTATACACCACATAAATGTTCAAGTACAAGATGATTCCAAATTAAAATGTCTCCTTGGTATATATAAGAGACTAGGAGGTACAATTACAACTAATGGACTCAAGCCGACATAAATAAAATAACATTACTAATGTAATATGCCCCAATTAAGGGGTAATGATTCACTATTTAGGGCTTAACAAGCCCCTCCACTTGAGACAAGTGTTGTCCGCAATGCTTGAGTAAATCTGGATGCTTCTGTATAAAAGACTCATCTTCCCAAGTGGAATATTCAGTCGGTAGTTTAATCCATTTAACGAGATACTCTGAAATGGATCTATTCCTCAGCTGGTGAATTCTTGTGTCAGTGATGGCTTCAGGCTCCAATATGATTTTTATTTCCTCATCAAGTTCTAGAAATATATTTTGAACTGGGATCTTGTCACCTATAACCTTCTTTAAGCATGAAACATGGAAAATTGGGTGTACTCGTGAAGATGCAGGCAACTCCAATTTGTATGCCATAGTACCAATCTTTTGCAACACCTTATAAGGGCCATAATACTTGGTGATAATTTATTATCCTTATTGGCTTGCTTGAGGGACATCTGTTTGTATGGTTGTAGTCTTAAAAACACCCAATCCCCTACTTCAAAACTTCTTTCACTATGATGTTGATCTACTTGTTGTTTCATGTGATTCTATGCCATGGTCAGGTTGTCCTTTAAGATTTGGAGAACTTGTTGTTGATGCTCGATGTGATCTTCCACTGCTTGAACCTTATATTTTTCTTTTAGAGAAGAAGTGATGGAAGGAGGGTGGTATCCATAGAGTGTCATAAATGGTGTCATTTTTGTTGCAGTATGAAAGGAAGTGTTATACCACCATTCTTCCAAGGGTACCCATTTGAACCATTGTGTTTGTTTATGAGAGACAAAGCAATGAAGGTAGCCTTCTAGACAATAGGATGAGCTATGAGCCAATTGAGACCCCAAACAAAAAAATAATTTTGTCTAAAAATTTCCAGTGAAGATGGGATCTTTGTCACTTACAATAATCTTTGGGCTGCCATGTAGCTTTTGAACTGTCTCCATGAATGCGGTGGAAAATGTATTGGCTTTGAAGAGATGAGAGAGTGCACAAAAGTGTGCGTACTTGGCGAGTCTATCAACAATAACCATGATGACACTCTTTCCTTCAGACTTTGGTAACCCTATTATGGAATCCATGGAAACCCCCTCCCAATGTTGACTTGGGATGGCTAATGGTTGTAAAAGACCTTGGGTCTTAATTGTTTCCACCTTATTTTGTTGGCAAACCAAACATTCTGCAACAAACCTTTGAACATCATTTTTAAGGCCATCCCAAAAAAATTCCTTCTTGACCCTATGGTAGGTTTTCAAAAATCCTAAGTTCCCTCCTATTGGAGAGGTGTGCAATTCCAACAATACCTTTTGTTTGAGTTGGGAGTTCTTACATAAATATAAGTGATCTTTGTACCATAGTGAATAATTTTTCCATGTAAATGTATATGATGCACTAGAATCCTGATGCAACCTTTGAATGAGAGTCCACACTTTTTCATCATTCTTCCATTCATCCCTTGCCTCTATTATCCAATTGAGTTGGATGATAGAGATAGCATAGAGAAAGGCCTCAACATCTTCATCCTTTTCTGAGAGTGCATTTTCCACAACATTTTTCTTCCCTTTTTTATAGATGATTTCAAAATCATAACCCAATATCTTGGTCACCCATTTTTGTTGTTCTTCTGAAGATAGCCTTTGTTCCAAGAAGTATGTAAGACTATCATGATCTATTTTGACCTTGAAGTGCCTACCTATTAGGTAAGGACGTCATTTCTTCAATGCATGTAGTATTTCCATCATTCCCTTCTCATAAATGGGTTTGTGTAAGTATTTTCCCTTGAGTGGTTGACTTTCAAAATCTAGGGGCCTTCCTTCTTGCATTAGGACCGCACCAATTCCATTTCCAGAGGCATCAAATTCCACAATAAAGGTTTTTGTGAAGTCTAGAGTGGTCAAGACAGGAGATTTTCACATCACCTCTTTAAGTTGTTCAAAAGATTTAGTTGCCTCTGGAGTCCATGAAAATGCATCCTTCTTATTTACTGTCATCAAAGGTGTTGTTATTCTTCCATAGTGTCGAACAAACTTGTGGTAGTAACCTGTCAAACCCAAAAATCCTCTAAGATTCTTCAATGTTTTGGGAATCAACCAGTCCATCATAGCCTTAATATTGTTAGGGTATACCTTGACACCTTCATGAGATATAATATAACCCAAATACTCTACCTCCTTCACCCCAAAGAAACATTTGTATGGTTTGGCATATAGTTGTTGCTCCTTTAGTAGTTGTAGCACCTTGTCAACATGTCACACATGATCCTCCCAAGACTCGCTATAGATTAGTGTATCATCAAAAAATACTAATACAAATTTTCGAAGGAAGGGCTTAAAAATGGAATTCATCAACCCTTGGAATGTGGAAGGTGCATTTGTACGGCCAAAAGGCATGACCAAAAATTCATAATGGCCTTCATGAGTTTGGAATGTTGTTTTTGGGATATCTTCTTCCTTCATTCTAATCTGATGATACCCTGAACAAAGATCCAACTTTGTGAAATAGATTGATCCACGTAGTTCATATAGCAATTCATCAATTATGGGAATGGGAAACTTATCTTTAATAGTGATTTTTTTTAGCACTCTATAATCTGGACACATACACCGTGAGCCATCTTTCTTGAATACCATTACCACCGGTGCAGAGTAAGAACTTTGGCTAGGTCTAATAATTCCAGCCTCTAACATTTATTCAACCATGCGCTCAATTTCACTCTTATGGGCATAGGGTATCTGTATGGCCTGATGTTAGGAGGAACACTCCTAGGAATTAGGTGAATATCATGATCATGATTTTGAGTGGGTGGAAGACCTTTGGGAATATCTTCAAATACTTTGGAATGCTTATCAATGATCCCTTGGAGATCTAGAGGAATAGATGTCTTAGATGTTTGAACATATAGTGAGTATAGTTGTGCAATAACACCTTGATGCTCATTTTTCAATAATTTTTTCATGCCATTAGATCTTATCAACTTATTGGGTTTCCATGTGATACCTCTTAACTCAATTTATTTTCCTTCCAATGAAAATTTCATGAAAAGTTCTTGAAAATTAAAATCCATTATTCCTAATGATTGTAACCATTGGATTCCTAGTACAACATCAGCACCACCCATGGGTATATAAATCATTGGACTATTCATTACATATTCCCCCATAGTAAGATTTATCTTATTGCATTTTCTTGAGAAATTGATAGTTCCTCCATCTGCAATCATTACTTGAATCTTTGGCATTGGATATACAATGCAATTGAGAGATTTGGATAATTTATAGTGAATGAAATTATGAGTACTACCAGAATTAATTAGGACTATCACATTTTTCTTTTTGATATATCCTTCGATATTGAGGGTTTGAGGAGTGCTAATTCCAGCCAATGCATTACACGATATCGCGGTAGTCAACTCTTCAGATGAAATTGCTTCTATGTTTTCATCTTGAGATGGTTCTTGTTCTCATTCTTGTTCTTCTTCCTCTTCGCAATATATGTAGAATAATTTATTTTCACCACACTTATGTCCCTTACTATACTTGTTGTCATAATTAAAGCATAAACCTTTTGATTTTCTTTCCTCCAATTGTTGAGGTGTTTTTGAAGAAGGAGCATTATTCTCTCTATAGATGTTAGGATTGGTCCTTCTAGTAACCCTATCCATATTTTTACTTTCAACATTTCTTGCCACCCTAAATGCATTCTCCAATGATTTGGGTTCCCAAAGGAGAACCTCATGTTGAATGTTATCCTTTAAAGTTCCCATGAATACATCAATCAAGTGCTCATCTGGAATATCTGTTACCTTTATATTCAATCTTTGGAAGTTCTCAATGTGCTCTGTAACTGAACCCTTTTGCTTGAGATTTATCAATTGGTTAAAGAAGGTATTTCTCCTTGTATCCTCATAGTGTGTTATCACTTCTTTCGTGAAAATTGTCTAAGTGACGAGTGATTTGCGAGAACAAAGCCATCGATACCATAAAAATTGATTGGGTTCTAAATATAAAGAATCGATTCGTACCTTTTGTGTATGTGGCACATTATGTAGATCAAAGAATTGCTCCATCTGAAGTATCCATATGATTGGGTCCTTGCCATCAAACTTCCTCATATTGATCTTAGGAACGTGGTTGGTCTTCAACCCAAAGTTGGAGTTTCTTCATTCTTGATTCATCTTTCTTGTGTCCTCTTCATGAATTTCATGGGATACATTTTCACTTTCATGTATCCTCTCTACTAGGAATTTTTTCAATCCTTCCATGATCTCCCTTTTTAAACCATCCATCTTAGTATCTATTATTGCCTCCAATTTAGCTTTAGTTGAATCCATCATCCCTTGTAGTTCATATTTTGTCAATATCTTCTTTTGTAATTCATTTATGTCCCTGAGCATTTCTTCACCTTAATCAAGAGTCCAAGTAGGACTGTCTGGAGGCTTATTTGGTGTAGAAGTTCCCTTTTTGGGTGGCATGTTTGCCAAGTATAACTTTTGAACCTTGATTTTGAGGTGGTTCTACTAGACGATTTTTCTTCTACTGTATCTCCAAAGTTTGGCCCTTTTGAGTATGAAAATTTCTTTTTTGTAGTTCTCTAATATTTCTTCTCTACAATTCCACAGGTCTGATCAAAATTGGATGTGCCAAGTGGAATTTATGGTAACTTTTCGTGCTCGAATCGTCGCCGGGTGAGCAAAAATGGGAGCACTGGCATGCCCTGTTGGGCTTGGCAAGGCAGAACAGGATGCTGTGGAGCAAAAGGGGTCAACAGAAAACAGAAAACAAAACAGAATACAATCTAACTAACAGCTGAAAGCAAATAACAATTCGAAAACAAACAAAAATATCAAACATGAGACAAGGGAGTCGTCAATGGTTCCAGGCTTGATCTATTAGCGAAACCAGAGCACACGCTGAAGACAGAGATAGGGGTTCCCTCTCCCTCCAGCGGAAGGTCCTTCGGGGCCCTCAACACGATGCTTTCCTTACAAAATGAATAGAACTGAAATGAATGATGAAAGAACTCAGAGTTAAACTGCTGATGAATTGTTTGTCAAAGGCTAGGCTCTGAATCATCTGGACAGCGTAACAATGCTTTGAATTCCCTGCTGAAACAGTGAGTCTTCACAACTATTTATAGCATTTTTCTAGGCGGTCACGTAACCAACTTCCGGTGTGAACACGGACCTGTTTAGGGTTCAGTTAGGCCATTAATTCGCCGAATTTGCAGAGCCGATCCTGATTCGAGGGTCAAATCATCTTGGGGGCCGGTCCATAGGCGGTCGGGAGGCCGACTTATGCAATTAATGCGCCGTATTAGCAGATGCACGGGTTTTTGTGTTGACAGGCGTGCGTCGGGGCGCGCATGCGCTAGTAACACGTTTTTGTCCCGCGCATATGCGTGCGCATCAAGCTGCTGTAAAGCGCCCTTCAATTTTTGGTTACTTTGTATAGTTTTTGACCCTTCTGGAATTCTGTGAACTTACTTTAGTGCCATGAATGACTGCATTGTTGTTTTGATGATGTGGAGTTCTTGTCGCCATGTGCAGACGAAATTTCGGTGATAACAGATGCCCCCTGATGGATGAGGTTAGGAGCATACGTATAGCCGAAATCCATCAATGTTTCTTCTACTGAGAATGGTTTTGTAAGGGAAAGCAATAGTGGGACCCTTCGGAGTGATCTGTTGGAGGAAAAAAAGGAACCTGTATCTCGACCTTCTGAGAGACGTGCATGAAAAAATATACAACTGTGTACAAACGAGGTGGGCATGCCCCATGCTCGTGTGATGTATCTCTGACAAAATATGACGGAAGTGTTGGTGTAGACAACTGCAGCGCCCTCAGGGGCGGTAAATGATAAAGGTAGAAGACAATTCTGCAATGGAACGTACTCTGAATAATAGGCAATGATCACTGTAATAAGCAGCGATGATGATGTGGGCATTGATGGCCCTACCGAGTTCAGAGGTCTTCGGCAAATAACAAAAAGAACTGCAATAGTCGCAAAGTAATACCCACCGTAACATGAGAGAGTGTTGGCGTCGAATGTTATGGGGGCCAATGATAGCAGGGGGCAATGTTGTTTCCCCCTGTGCCGTCCGAGATCTCTCATTAAAATAGAGAATGAGAATCAAGATACTATCGCCCTTCTGGAAAAGTGTGCTGATGTCGACAAAAGGGGGACGCGACACCCAGAGGCAAAAAGGGTGCTCCGTGGAATCTACTGAGGTGAGGAAATGGCAGAGGTACATGGACGAAGTCAAGAAGTGGGATGACTCAAGACTGCCCTTGGTTGGAGGATAAGAGAAGCAGTGGCCGCAACCGTGTAACAAGGTCGAGGGTCAGGGGGACGACAAGACCAGGGCTAAGTTGTGCCAGAGGCAGGACAAGGTAAACAAATTCAGAGGGTAGAGGTAACTGACCTGCGGGGTACTCTGAAGATGTGGACGATGTCGGCAAGGGTAAATGATAAGTACTGCTCCAATCCAAGGGTGACATGGGTTGCGTATGGTCAAAAAAAAAGCAAGTCGCCAACGATGACGACAAAGAATGTACCGACTGAAGGTAAAGGTGTTTGTACAATAAATAATAAATAATAAATAATTTTGGGGAGAAATGTACAAATACAGAAATGGGTGCCCCAGTGTGAAAATGCATGCCCCAAGGAGGGCAGAATTGTC
>ML800737.1:153496-175792 GCA_009831015.1 Picea engelmannii
TCAACAGAAAACAGAAAACAAAACAGAATACAATCTAACTAACAGCTGAAAGCAAATAACAATTCGAAAACAAACAAAAATATCAAACATGAGACAAGGGAGTCGTCAATGGTTCCAGGCTTGATCTATTAGCGAAACCAGAGAACACGCTGAAGACAAAGATAGGGGTTCCCTCTCCCTCCAGCGGAAGGTCCTTCGGGGCCCTCAACACGATGCTTTCCTTACAAAATGAATAGAACTGAAATGAATGATGAAAGAACTCTGAGTTAAACTGTTGATGAATTGTTTGTCAAAGGCTAGGCTCTGAATCATCTGGACAGCGTAACAATGCTTTGAATTCCCTGCTGAAACAGTGAGTCTTCACGGCTATTTATAGAATTTTTCCAGGCGGTCACGTAACCAACTTCCGGTGTGAACACGGACCTGTTTAGGGTTCAGTTAGGCCATTAATTCGCCGAATTTGCAGAGCCGACCCTGATTCGAGGGTCAAATCATCTTGGGGGCCGGTCCATAGGCGGTCGGGAGGCCGACTTATGCAATTAATGCACCGTATTAGCAGATGCGCGGGTTTTTGTGTTGACAGGCGCGTGTCAGGGCGCGCATGCGCTAGTAACACATTTTTGTCTCGCGCATATGCACGTGCATCAAGCTGCTGTAAAGCGCCCTTCAATTTTTTGTTACTTTGTATAGTTTTTGACCCTTCTGGAATGCTGTGAACTTACTTTAGTGCCATGAATGACTGCATTGCTGTTTTGATGATGTGGAGTTCTTGTCGCCATGTGCAGACGAAATTTCAGTGATAACAGTAACTTCCCCACAACTTGTTGCTTTTGGCCTTTCTAGGATATCTCACTTGTATAGCCTGCCCTGCACAAAATAATTGATATAAAATTCTGAAAATCATACCAGAAATACTACGGATTGTTCACTATCCAATGCAACTAGTCTCACTAAATTTGGATACTCTAGGAATAAGTTATGATTGTTTTACTCGAAACACCTACTTGAGACTAGTCAATAGGACTAGTCAAATACCCTATCTTCCACAGGGTATATCTACAAATGTAAGATGACCTAGAAGCTTAATTTTTTACCATAGATACCATACTAAGCTATGTGAATAGCCTCCATATTTCAAGGTCTGAAAAGTTACAAAAAAAAATTATAGAGAAAATTTCGCAATGACTCAATTCAGGATGATTCCAGAACCCTGTCTTACACAGGTTGTATCTCCAAAATTATAAGCCATCAGAAGCTGAAATTTTAACCCAACATACCTTGATCCGTCTACTAAGTATCCTCCAAGCCATTCTTTGTGAAACATTGTAGAAAAAACTTTATAGTGAAAATTCCAAGGTGTCTCAGATGTAGCAGCGAAACCCCAAGACCTTGAGCTTTGATATCATATGTTAAGAACCGAATATCAATATAGCATAGAAAAACCTCAGAATAAGTACTCAATGCCTTGAAAAAGAGATAATTTCAGATAATAAGCCTCTTCGAGGGGTAACCTCCTTATACAGCACATAAATGTTCAAGTACAAGATGATTCCAAATGAAAATGTCTCCTTGGTATATATAGGAGACTAGGAGGTACAATTACAACTAATGGACTCAATCCGACATAAATAAAATAACATTACTAATGTAATATGCCCCAATTAAGGAGTAATGGGCCACTATTTAGGGATTAAAATAAAATGGGCAACATTATTAAGCTTATCCACCACTACCATAATAGAATCATGTTGCTTAGTAGTCCTAGGCAGCTTAGTAATGAAATCCATGGTAACAAATTCCCATTTCCACTTAGGAATGGGAAAAGATTGTAGAAAACTAGTTGGGGTTTTGTGCTCAGCCTTGAACTTTTGAAATTCAAGGCATCTAGCAATAAAATAAGAAACCTACTTTTTCATGCATGGTCAATAGTATTGTTTTTTGACCGTTGCAATTGACTTTTGATAGCCTAGGTGCCTAGCATAAGGGACTTTATGCATCTCTGACAATAACTGATTTTTCAATTCCTGATCATTTGGCACATAAAATATGTGCCTATACATGAGGATTCCATCCTCTTTTAGCTCATAACCTTCAAATTTTCATTGTAATTTACCTCACTGTAAATTTTCCTTCACGTGCATATAGCGCTGATCTGATTTGGAAACCTCTAAAATTATATCACTCAAATATTGTGTGTACATGATAATGGTTGTAGCATGTATCTCATGCACCCTCTTGCTATGTGCATCAACCACTTTTTTCACCTTTCCTTTGATATGCTTGATATCAAAGTCATAATCACTAAGGAATTCCAATCATCTACTTTATTTGGAATTTAAACTTGGTTGTCCGAACAAATATTTCACACCACTATGGTTTATTCTCAAATCGAATATTTTCCCCATGAGGTAGTGCCTCCACATATTCAAGTCATGCACTATGTCTTTCAATTTCAAATCATGAGTATCATAGTGTCTTTCATGCTCTTTTAATTTCCTTGATTCGTAGCATACAACTTGTCCATTATTACTAAGGAATCTACCAAGCCCTTCCTTGCATGCATCAACGCACACAACAAAGTCTTCAATAGGATCAACAGTTCTCAAAATTGGTGCACTTGTCAACAAACTTTTCAAATTATGAAAACTCCTTACACAATATGGAGTCCATTCAAATCACACACCTTTCTTTTGCAAGGATTTAATTGGGTGTGCAATATTTGAGAAGCTTTAAATAAACCTTATGTAGTACCTTGCAACTCCCATGAAGGATCTCACATCTACAAAATTCCTTAGTGTTGGCCATCCTTCAATGGATTTTATCTTCTTTGGTTCCACAACTATCCCTTCCTCTTAAATGATATGACCCAAGTAATGAATCTTCCTCTGGTAGAATGAGCACTTTCTCAACTTTGCATACAACTGATTTCTCTTAGTACTTGCAACGCCATCCTCAAGAGATTCTCATGTTCTTATTTATACCTTGAGTAAATAATTATGTCATCCAAAAATACAATGACAAGCTTATCTATGTATTCTCTGAAAATACCATTCATTAAACACATGAAGATAGCTAGTGCATTTGAAAACCCAAATGGAACTACTGTGAACTCATAATGTCCATACCTCATTCTGAAAGCAGTCTTGTTGATGTCTTCTTCTTTAATTATCACTTCATGATATATAGACCTGAGATCAATCTTTGAAAATATTTGCACTCCCCTCATCTAGTCAAAGAGGTCATCTATCCTTGGAAAAGGATACTTGTTCTTTACTGTTACTTTGTTCAACTATCTGAAGTCAATACAAAGCCTCAACGTACCATCCTTCTTATTCACAAGCAATACTAGGGCACCCTAAGGTGACACACTTTGGCATGTATACCCCTTATTCAAGATCCCTTCAAGTTGCATCTGCAATTCCTTCAACTCTGGTGTACTCATCCTATAAGGAGTCTTGGATACGAGGCTACTCTAGACATCAAATTTATAGAGAAATCAATATCTCTTTTTGGTGGAAAACTCAATATTTCTTTAAAGACATCTTCAAATTCTTTTAGTACTGCACAGACTTCAACATTTGACACTTTATCCTTAGGTTCCTCCTCCATTTGCATTGAAAATACTTGGAATCCTTTCCTATAGATTTTCTTCAATTGCAAGGATAAAACATCTGTGATAGTTACAACTCTTGGAATTCCTTGAATTGTTCTTAAATTTCCTTTCTCATCCAAGCAAGAATTCCTTATTGTAATAGTCTATAACAGAATGATGATGGTCCAACCAATCCATACCAATGAGGAAATCATAAGATCTAAAAGGTATGATATTCAAATCAGCTTTTTCACTTAGCCCATTCATATCCATTGGATGTGCATTAACCATCTCATTAATTTTCCTTTTTTCTCAAGTAGCTAGCTGCACCACCCAAGGTTTTCCAAGCTTGTTTCTTGTCAATTGGAATCTTTCCACCATATTAGGATATAGATAACTATGACTAGCTATTGAATCAATATAAATAGAAATGGGTTGGTCATTAACCTTACCTTCCCCTTCAATCACATGTGACTGAAACTCAACTTGCTTGTTATGCAAGGTTGCATATATCCTTGACACATTTCTTCCCATGTCTTCAACTATCGTAGCTTGTTGTGCATTGTAAACAATCCTAAGTTTTTCACCTCTGTGAGGGAAATATATATACATGTGGTATTACCAACAACCCCAAAATTGAATAGGTGGTTGCCTTGGTATTTTCCCCATTGTCTTAGTCATTCTTGGATTCTTTGGAGTTGGTTTTCCTTGAGAAGTATTTCTGAAAAAAGGTGGCTTAGTCCCCTTCTTACTCTATTCCATATTGCTTTTCTTCTTGTATTCCCAAGCCTTTTGGAAATTCAGTATTCCCCTTTGTTGTTCATAGAGAAATTTATCTCACCTTATGGTTTCCTCCAATGTCTTGGGCTCATCATATTGTATATTTTCTATGATAAATGATGGCAACCCATTCAGGTACCTTTGAATTTTAACTTTCCCATCCTTGAAGAATGCAACATATTTCAGCAGCTCTAAGGATCTTTTTTCATACTCATCTATTGTCATGATCCCAAGCTTGAGTTCAAAGAAATCCTTCATTTTTTTGTCATAGTATCACTTGGTTAAGTATTTTTTTGGAAATTTCCTTTTAAATTCCCTCCAAGTAACCTTCTTCTCATCAATGTGTTGCAGTTGCACAAACTGATCCCACCACATTGATTTTTTTCTCTTTACTTGATAGATGGTAATTCTCCGTTTTTCCCGTGCAAAGTAATTATATAGTTGGAATTACTTCCTCATGCCCAACAACAGGGTCTCCACATCTTCATCCTTATTGTGCTCACCATCAAAGGTAGGAGGCTTGATCTTATTCATTTCTCCTTGTAGCTCGTCCACCCCAGTCCTTCTCTTATGGTTTCTAATAGGAGATGGACTTGAGCTACTATGTGCTTGCCTAAATGAATTGTTTGGTGAGTGATGGTGATTCCTATCAACACTTATTGTTTTCCTTCTCTCATCATGAGACCTGTGACTTCTTGACTTGCTTGATTTTGTCTCCTTATCCATTTTCTTTTCTATTCTATCCAAGCTTTGCATCAACTTGATATTGAATCCATCTTGCTACTCTTTGGCTTTCATAAGCCTTTCATTATCATCTTTATATATTTGGACATATTTTTGCAGTCCTTTTATGGTTTCTACTAAGTTTATGTGCTCCTCCTTGCCTTCTTTATGCTCATTGGATTTCATACTATCAATACCCATATTGATATAAAACCCCCAAATTCATCATCATGGTTGTAAGTTGTTTGTACATATTCGATGCTTTTGACTCTTTGCATTGATTCCATCATGATATTATCACTGTTAATTTTGCAAAATGTGTAGGAAACAAGATTTGTTAGATGAATTCATGCAACAACTTCATGAAAAAATTGCATCGTTTTGTCAGAATCCTTTTTTCGGATTTCTTGGATAATTCTAACATCCCAATTCAAAATTTTCGGGTGAATAATTGGACTCCTCTGTCCAAAAGTTTCCCATCGACTTCTCCATTGCACAATTATGAGTCTTTCACAATAAATTATGGTAAATTGGAATTCACCCAAATACCCTTTTACTTTGTCTTTCTTATTTCAATATCCTGTGCATGCATTGGTATTCAAAACGTACTAATGCACGATGTCAATATTTAACATATGCATTGCTTATCAATATTACGCATGCACCACTAGTTTTTCTTCGTGCAGCCCCAAATTTTTAGTGCACACACCTATGCACCATTGTTTTCTACGCATTTCTAGTGTCGCACCTCGAAATTTCAAAATTTAGTGCACACACTTGCACATTCTTATTTTATGCACACCATGGTCGCACTGTAATTCCAAATTTGGCCACTTACCAGTCCAAATTTTTCCTTAAGTAGATACTCGGCCCATGCAGGATTAGTGTTGAAACCGCAGCTCTAATACCAATTTTTTATGCTCCCTCTGTTACCAGCACTAAAAATATGCTCTGATACCAATCTATAATGTTTACTTGTTACCAAAACTAACAAAATGATCTGATACCATTCTATAACATACCCAACCTCCTAGTTGGGAAATGCCACTCCAAAATGCTAGTGCATAAATTCTACACTATAACATTGATTTACGTAGAAACATGTGAGGTAACGTGCATGATCCCAAGCTAGATCATTCCTATTACACATTATTTTGGTCATCTTAGTGATCCACTGACAACATGTGTTCATGTTCCCAAAAAGATCCTTTCTCCATGAGGAAAGTGACTAGCTTCCTTTTCCAATAAACCCTATTAAGGAAGGTCATTGCAGGATGCATCATAAGAAGGGTGTGACGATTCCTGTTTGTCTCAGTCTGCCCTAAAACTAGTTTGCAACATCTCTGTAGGCTTCTCTACAACTAGGGTGCTACAATGTCAAAAGGCTAAGAAAAGGTCAACCTTCACGAAAGTTCTAGAAGGGGATCTTCTAGAAGGTGAGCTAGCATCTGTATGGTTGGGATCCTACTCACTTCTTTGATTTGGTGGGATCATCATAATCTATTTAACCATCTCTATTCCCCCTATATATGGAGGGATTTCTCATGGAAAAGGATAAGGTTGATTCAAGCAAGATTATTATTGAATAGGCTAAGATTGTATTGAGAATTCTGCGTTGGGTGATTGTTGAGAGCTTCATTTCAGTTCATTAAGTCATTATGGATCTTCTTCATTCAAGTTTGGAGAAAGTGTGTGTATTGGAGAAAAGGGTCATTGGAAGGGGACCTTGCAACATCAAGGCTTTAGTTGTAATCTCCACTTTCATTATTTATAATACAGTGATATGTTTCTTTCCCATAAAACTTATCTCATTTTATTGTATGATTCCTTGATCACATACGTAGGTTCTCTTTGAGTGTGCTATATTGCTTTCAATTTGGTTGGCTTGTGTTCCCTTGTAGATCCAATATCACAGGAGCACTGGAGTGAAGCTAGGACAACAACGGCAAGAGGAAGTGATATTTAAATGGTATGTTTCTCATCTCTTGTTAGATAGTAAAATCAATGATTAGAGCTTAGGGAAAGTGTCATATTTTGTTTTGTTTTGTTCTAGATCTAGGTGGATCTAGGGAGATCTGTTTATGTCCGCATTTATCGATAAGTCCCATAAGAAAATTGGCAACCATATTGGGGATATGACCTCCTTTTGATTTTTTTCTTCCCTTCTTCTGATAATTTCCATTCTCTGAGTCTATGGGTGATCCATTTAGACTCCCTGGGTTTAGAATTTCCTTTGGATTTTTTGTCTTTCTCCCAATTTTTCCAAATTTACAGAGATTGTTGCAGTGTACCTTACTGACAGCCTACGACGACCCTGAGATGTTTCCCTCTTCTTAGCCAATCTAGTGCGAATACATCACACTCTACTCTGCTAGTGGTTTGTGACTACCCTTTCTCGTCACATTATGTCTTATGCCCAACCTGGGACGACTCCTGTAGGTTTTGATGGAGTGAGTCATTATGCATTCCACCACCCAGATTTTTCTTGGAAGCCTGGGGTGAACTTCCTATGCCCATGATTGATTGATTCTTGAGTTTGGAGATTTCTTGTAGTTGGTTTTCAGTGATTGAAAGTCTTTCTTCTTTTTTTTGCAAGTTTTTTCTCATACTCATTGTCGCAAGGATATAATATCGGATCTTCATCTAAGTGATTGTTTGAAAAAGGGTCTTTGGTTTGTCTTGAATTTTGGAATCATTTTTTTTTTTAGATTGTTTGTTGATTAAGAAATGTTTCTTGCGTGCTTATGTCAAGAGTTGTTCTTATCTTTTTCATTTTGTATACATTGTGAATTTGATTTGGGAACAACATTGAGAGTGTCTTGATTTTCTTGAATTGCACTTTCCTTTCGTTTTCACATCTCATATCTTGTCTTAGAAAGGAAGAACCAAATTCATTTACTCTTTTAGCAATCTCTTATAGGAAAATGTTTACATTCGAAATATAAGAAGAAATTGGAAAATTTGTAGTTCATGATTATTTGTAATTGTGTTCATTCAGAATTAAGGAATTGAAATTAGTAGCTTGTTGTACTTCGAAAGAAAAATGTCTTCTCCCTAATGTAACTAGAGTTCATTGAATTGAAAAATTGCACATTCATCTCTTTTTTCATTTTATTGGGTCAAGGTCATAACATCAACAGTTTCACTTCCATCTCCTTTTTTAGTAAACAATGGCCTCTAAAATACATTGTAAATCTAAAATTTAATTAGTAATTTTTATTTTGTAGGGATATTTTACACCAACATTAGTTAGGATAGCGCTTTGGAATAGGTTTTGAGGTACACTCTGCAAAGCATCAAAACACACAATAGTATCTTGTGATAGGGAGAATTCAAATCCAATTGCTACATTTTGTCCTGGGAAGCCCTTCTCACACAAGGGTCAAACCTAAGGTCGCATTAAGACTAGAAACATTACTCACCCTTCTTTGTTGGTCTTGGTGTAGAGATTTCATGTATTATGGGGGTCGCTTGAAGGTATACCCACAATGATGAGTGGAAGCCTTTCAAGTTGATTTCAGGCTAGATACCCTGCCTTTGCACATGGATCAAACTATCAACTATTTCCCCAGGCATCATTGTTGTAGTTGGTAACCTTAGTAGCCTATCTCTTTAGGGTATTTACACGAGGTGACTATGGAGGGGCAAGTCTTCATGGTACCTGGAATCGACGTTGGACAAAATCACTCGGGCTCCTTGGAGGGTATACCCATGATTATGTGTGGGATATTGCACTAGGGTGTAAGTCCATTAAGCAGGTCATCAACATAACTTTTCCGCCTACTTATCCAAGCCCCTTCTTGTCTCGATTTCGCAACGTTGGATTTCATCACCAACTAGTGACCTCAAAATAAAAAGGTTTGTTTGATTTGCTTGATTCTTAGATTTTATTAGTGAGTGTTGTTTGTTTTCTCTAGTTGGCCATAGATTTTTTTTGTTCTTTACTCGGTTCAACAAACATCGGCCTTTTTCATTCACGTAGGATGCAAGGATTGCCCCTAGAAGATCCTGAAGGATACCAACCTTTGCTTCCTAATTCACCAAAAGGATCTCTAGAAGGGGTAGTCGACCACGAAGTTTCTTCGAAAGTTGGAAGTACACACTCTTTGGAAGGATTTCGAATTGTTTCAAACTGCTTAGAGGCTTTCCACCTCCCTATCAATCTAGCATTGAGTTTTGTATGAAATCCACGTATGCTCCGGATGAACTCAATAGAAGAAATTGTTGTTGATGAAAATTTTGAAGTACCTACTGGACCTAACGCAAGATCTGGAGTACAGGATCCACTTTTTCAAAGTGAATCATTTAGGACCTTGGTTCACACTATTGGACCTTCTAGTTTTGGTTCTATCCCTTTGACAGTATGTCTTTTGTACGATAACCTAGGAGCGAGCCCTGATCGACCTATAGTATCACAATTGCTTGAGACGTTCGTCACCTACATGGTACCTTTGGACCATTTCATCGGTACTACCAGTAGTGTCACCATCATTTCAGACCAAATATTGATTGGTTCTCACTTGATCCCTACTCTTCAGATGGCCCATTCTACTATGGTCCCGCAAGCTACCACAATACCTACCGGAAATGTGGTTATCTCCCAAGCTTTGATTGGGCAACCACTTCCATCTAGACCAAATCCATCACTTCCCCCTGGGTATAGAGATCTGAATGCTTCTATTGCTATCCCTTCCTAGGTTCCCTCCAGACTTTTTGTTCCTCCTGGGTATAATGTTTTTGTTGGCTTTGTTCCTACACCTTCCCACATTCTCTCTGAAGGGATTTATGTTCCTCCTCCACATTTTCTTGGAGGATGTGTCCCTAGTGGCTCCAATCCAATTGGAGGCACCAGTCATTAGTTCACTTCTGGTTACCATATTCCTATTGGATGTAAACCTGAAGCTAGGGGGAAACCTCAATTTGGGGGTCAAACTCAAATTGGGGCACAACCTCAACTTGGGGGGAAACCTTAGGTTGGATTCCATAACCCACTGTATGGATAGAATGCACCTGGATCACAATCCCAACTTTGGAACCTTCTTTCCCAAGGAAATCCATAACCATCTGGGGTGAAACATCCTAAAGTTAACTCTTTTGTAGCCCCTAACTTCGACAAAACATATCCAAGTTCCTTGAATCCCACTTGGGGTGAAGGAGTTCAATCTAGTTCCCCTTACCAAGGGAACCCCTCTACCCAACCCAACCTTGCAGGATATATGTCCCAATACCCTCCACAACCGAGTCTGTCAGGACTGTCTAATTATTTGAAGACTTCTTATGATCCTACTAGTATACCTATGGGACTTCCTCCTCAAAATTGCCAGTTTCCACAAGTGAACTGACAGTTGTCTTTCCTTTCCACTTTGGATTTTCCTTATCTGTCTAGGATTTTGAATGATCATATCTTACACTCTCCTCATTGGCCCGTCATACCGGCCAAGTTATTGTCCGACATTTCTAAATTTGATGGTCGAGCTGGAGAAGATCCTAATAATCATGTTATTACTTATCATATGTGGTGTTCATCCAACTCCTTGATGGATGACTCCATCAGACTATGAATTTTCCAACGAACTCTCATGGGTTCGGAGGAAAAACGGTACATCGAGTTATCTTGAGGTTTATTCAATGACTTTAACACCCTAGCCATTGCCTTTCTGACACATTACCAGTTGCCAATTTGATATGAGACAGTAACCAAAATTTTGAGTTCTTTCAAGCAATCCTCGTCCACTCATATTTATGATCACATCCATGAGTGGAGGAGGAGAAGACGTTTAATCAAAGTTCCTCTTCCTAATCAACTATTAGCTGAGTGGTTTACCAAATCACTCATTGGACCCATTTCTCATGATATATCCATGAGTGGTGTTGTCACTAAAGAACAGGTGATTATTCGTGCTCAATATCTTGATCTCGTTTATTTGTAAATGGGAACACTTTAAGATTTGATCCTTGATGCTCCTCGCTCTTCCACAAACCCTACCCCAAAAACTCCAGCAACCTCTCATGATGTTGATGGTGTGATTGGTACCTTCCACGCTGAGACCCAGACTTCGTCCGCCAGTCACACCAATCCCAAATATAGTAATTCCAATGCACAAAGTACTCCTACTCCTACTCCTTCCACCGATAAGACTGTTGAAGTTAATTTTGTTAAATCCACGCCTACCGGGAGAAATCCAAATAAAAAGAAAGGAAAGGGTAAGAATAAGGAGGAAAAGAATAATAATCCACAATCTAATAAATCCAAAACAAAAACCATTGATGAGAAAGACAAGCATAAACCTCATTACCCCTACCTTATATGTGGTGATGACCATTACACAAAAGATTGTCCAAGACGTGTCAAGGTTACTAAGTTCCTCCAAGGAACTGGGAAATTGTCTACACCTGTCATTTTGTCACACCTTTCCCTTATCAATAGTAAGCCCAACTAGTCATTCATGACCAAGCTACCCCTTCTACTTTATCCTATGTCCTTATGTGTACTAGTGACTCTAACAAGAACGAAGTTGCAGTCGCAACTCAAGCCAAGGATTACTCTCTATTAAAAGAGAAAGTTGATGATATACCACCTTCGTTGGTTCACTCTTCTCCCCCAAATTCACCTCCCAATGGTCCTCTTCATCTTGAATGACCAGGTCTCAATACATTCCTTCTCCCTCCTCCCAAGGGTGTTGTTTGAAAGTATGTGTTTAACCCTCACGCCCGTGCTACACAAAATTACAACATTGTAGAAGATCTTGCGCAAGCACCCTTTTCAATATCAGCTCTCGAAGTCCTTCAAAGTTACCCATCTCAATGGAAGGCATTGTTAAAGGAAATTAGTGGAATTGATCCCACAGATACTAATATCATAATATTTGACTTGGAATATCATGTTCCAAGGATTCCTCCTCAATTAGCATTCCAGATACAAGTTGTTGTTGAAAACAAGAATATCTGTAGGACTATTATTGATGAAGGAGCCTCGAATTGCATCATGTCTATCATTTGTTGGAAAGTCATTGACTCTCTACACTCACTGAATCACACAATACACTTAAGGCTTTCA
The DNA here is from genome assembly GCA_009831015.1 of Picea engelmannii. Classification (NCBI taxonomy): domain Eukaryota; kingdom Viridiplantae; phylum Streptophyta; class Pinopsida; order Pinales; family Pinaceae; genus Picea; species Picea engelmannii. The sequence goes on from ML800737.1 coordinate 165,649, forward strand.
ATGGTACAAGATTTAAACCCTACAGTGTTCTTCCATCGTTGTCTATTACGTTGGAAGGAAAATCAGTCAATGTTGAGGTTGAGGTCTTCGATGCACCTCTTGATTATAATCTTTTACTTGGTCGTAGTTGGATCGATTCCATGCATGCAGTTGTGTCTACCCTTTTCCATGTGGTACGTTTCCCCCACCAAGGAAAATTCATTATTGTTGACCAACTGGCCTTCTTTAATTCTGATTCACATACTAGCAACGTTCCATTCATTTCAAAGACACCTCCTAGTTATGAGAATTTCGATGTGGGTCTTTTGAAAGATTCAACTTTGATGGGTACATTTCCAATCCCACCACCCGATATCCCCCCTCCTTTTGTTTCCTCTATTAACATGATATCCACCACCATTCGTGAATCCCCTGAGTCATACAACCCATGGGTGGTACCTATCCCTAGTGATTACTCTCGTTACGGCAACAAGATGCCTTTAAGTCTGGTCGAATCTACTTACCAAGCTATTCAATTGGAAACCCCTTCCCCTCCTTCTCTCTGTGATTCATCTCCTGATTCGTTTCATGTGATATTTCCTATTGATCATATGATCATGTCAGTCATGTCTGTGGAAGAAACCCCCTAGGATGATGGGCATCATTGATCCATTCTCTTCCTATAACGTGACACCATAGAGAGTTACACTTTGGATTTTGACTCCGTCAACCGTTGTAGTTATTTCCTCAGTTCTTGAGTCATCGCACAATGTTTTGTACAAAGGGAAATTGAGAAACATTTCACCTACCATTCCTCTCGACATATCTATTAAACCCATATTCATGGAGAATATTCATATTGGAGCCTCCTATTCTACCGACGAGGTCCACAAATATAATTCCCTTTTCCAAGAATTCCAGGACGTTTTCGCCTAGAGTTACGAAGATATGCTCGACATCGATCCTAATATCATTGTACATGAGATTAATACATACCCGGATGCTAAACTCGTTCGACAGAGACTTCACCCAGTAAACTCGCGTAAGGCTACTGCTATCAAGCTTGAAGTTGAAAAACTTCTTAAATTTGTCTTTCTATATCCCCTGGCGTTGACTGATTGGGTATCCAATCTCGTTCCGGTGAATAAGAAACAAGGTACCATCCGTTTCTGTGTAGATTATAGGGACATTAATAAGGCTTTTCTTAAGGACAATTACCCAACCCCCTTCATTGATCATATCATCGACGACTGTGCCGACAGTGAAATCTTCTCTTTGATGGATGGTTTCTTCGGCTATAATCAAATTAACATCTTACCCACGGACCAACACAAGACCACTTTTATTTTCCCTTGGGGGACCTTTGCTTATCAAAAACTACCCTTTGGTCTCAAGAACACTGGTGTGACTTTTCAGCGTGCTATGTCTTATGATTTCCATGATATTAAGAACATTGTGCAACCCTATCTTAATGATCTATCGGCACAGTCCATTCATTGCCAAGATCACCCAACACATTTGAGGGCCATTTTCGTACGTTGTCGTTATTATTGTATCCTCTTAAACCCACACAAATGTGTCTTTTGTGTGGAGTTTGACTGATTACTTGGTTTTATTGTGTCGATACATGGGATTCGAGTATACCCCTTGAAGGTTGAGGCTATCCTTAATCTACCTCCTCCTTCCACTTTATGCTAGCTCCAAAGTTTGCAAGGGAAGGAAAAGTTTTTATGTCGTTTCATCCCAAATTATGCTAAACGTATGAAAGGATTCACTTGGATACTTGAGAAAGGTTACAAGTTTTTATGGGAAAATATCGTGAACAAATCCTTTGAAGCTTTGAAACTTTCCTTAACTCGTACACCCTTACTATTTCCCCCTGACTATAGCTGGGATTATTTCCTCTACTTACCTGCTTCAAACTCTACCATTTCCATGGTCTTATTCCAAGAGGATGATTCACATGACGAACATTTCATATACTATTTGAGTCAGAGTCTCATGACTTCCGAGACCAAATACCTACATGTGGAGAAATTGGCCCTTGCAACTGTTCAAGTTGTCCAACGTTTTCATCATTATATCCTATTACGCAAAACCATTATTATTTCTTCTTGCAACCCTATGCAACATATCCTTACGCGACAATTGCTAGGGGGAAATTACTCCAAATGGATAGTGATTCTCCAGGATTTTGACTTGGAATTCGAACGCACTAAGTCCAATAAATCTTTGGTTTTCGCCAAACTGATATGTGACCTTCCCTCTACTAAGACAGGAAATGTGGCAGTGGATTCCTTACCTGATGAATCCCTTTTTCTGATCAGTTCTGATGACATATGGTACGGAGATATCATTATATATATCCATACTCAAACTTTCTATACCGATCTCTCTAGTATAGATCGTCATCGCATACGTTATCAAGCTCGACAATACATCATTCTTGGTGATACCCTTTATCGTCGCGGTATTAACTCCATTTTTCAGCGATGTCTCACTTACGACGAAGCCGAGAAAGATTTGAATGACTGTCACTATGGACCATGTGGTGGTCATATGTATGGGTATTCCACTACCCAAAATATCTTATGAGCAGGTTATTTCTGTGCTTCTTTATTTAAGGATTTCATTACTTTTTTCTAGAAATGTCATGCTTGCCAAACTTATAATAACAAGATAAGATCTCATCCTGCTCCTTTACATTCTGTAGTTTCCGTTGGTCCATTTTACAAATGGGGCATTGACTTCATGACATGTAACCCTCACTCGTTCGGAGGGCATGGATACATCATTGTAGCTGTGGATTATTTCACTAAATGGGCCGAGGCAATGCCTACATTTGATAACACCAGGAAAAATGTAGCATTGTTCATATCATTACTTGGTTTGGTATCCCTTAAGATATCATTATTGATCACGGTAATCATTTTCATAACTTTATGATGTCCGAACTTACTGAAAAGTTGGGTCTTCGCCATGAAAACTCAACCCCCTATTACCCACAGGCCAATGGCCAAGTTGAAGAAATCAACAAAGTTCTCATTACTATGCTTCGACAGATGATAGGAATTCATAAGACAACCTGACACACGATGTTGTTCTATGCATTATGGGCCTATCGGACATCTTTCAAGTCTACCATGGGATTTACACCTTTCCAGCTAGTTTATGGTACCAAGGCTATCTTTTCGATTGAATGTGAAATACTGTCTTTGAAACTGGTCGTTGAACTTCTCCTCAATACCTCCGTTGAAGAAGAGCGTCTTTTGTATTTAATACAATTAGACAAAACCCATCGTGATGCCACCCTAGTCATTGAAATTCATAAGAAACATGTTAAATCCCAATAGAACAAGCATGTCAAGCCAGGTGTTTTTTCTGAAGGTGATCTTGTTCTCCTTTACAAACATGACCACGATTTTCTAGGGGTCGGTAAATTCGAAGCCATGTGGTGAGGTTCTTACATTGTCAAACATGTGTTAGAGAAGGGAGCTTATGAGATAGTCGATTATGATGGAATCCCTTTGAGTGAGCCCCTAAATGGGCTTTAATTAAAGAAGTACTATGCTTAAGTCATTTTTGCATGAGTGCTTGTAATTTTAATGTATCATGCTCTTGTGTTATTTTTCGTTGTTTGGTTTTGACCTTCAACTGCTTACCTTGCATTATGCTTGGTTTCTAGATGTTTGTGTCTTCGCTACCCTACATTGGCTTCGATGATGGTGCAATTCGTAGTACTCAAAACTTAGCATCTATTGCTTGGGAAATCTATGCACCTACAGATGAGTTGATTAGTCTTCACGGTGTTTTCCTTGGTCATGCAACTAAAAATATCACGGACTATAGTTCAGTCATTGAATTATTGACCAACGTTGTGTCTCTTGGAATCCTTCATCTTATTGTACGCCTCGATTCATAGTTAGTAGTCCTACAGTTGAGTAACGTCTACTCCATTCAAATCCATACGCTATTAAGGGTATATTTACGAATTCGCCTCTTGGAATGTCATTTTGATTACATTGAATATCAACACATTCCTAGATGTATAAATACATTAACAGATGCATTGGCTAACTATGTGTTAGACATACATTTGAGAAATTTATAAAATCCAATAACACTTTGTATATACAACAAGTAAGCTGGTAGAAGCCTCATCTATATATAACAATACAAGTTTTTACAAAAAGTGTCTTTGTCCGAAGACCAAAATGTCAAAAATGTGAATCACGTGGCTTCATATACAAGTATAGCATCAAGGATGTTGCTCGTGATAACATGTGACTGCCTGCACTAACTTGCGAAGCAGTCGATCGATAGATGAAGATACACCCATGGTGTGGCACTGATAATGCCTCGAGATATCATCAATGGAGGCATCCAGGATGTCCATTGTCAATCCCTCCAAGTTTTTCTCTATAGCCTCGTAATCAGCAGTGGCCAATCCTGCTACCTCGACCCTCTCCCCGAGCCTCTGAATGGGAGATGAACCTTGAGGTCGATGAGGTCCCACATCTGCATCATCAAAGATATTTTTGATTAGTCATCCGATAGAGAACATAAAAACATTTCATATTTAAAAATTATAAAAACATTATAAAAACAAAATGTACTTCTTACCTATGTCCCCCACTAAGAACCTTCAGGAAGAACCAAGTCTGGATCACCTCTGAAGTCTAATCCGGCATATGCATAGTCATCTACCATAATCATTTGGGGCCTCAACCAATAAAAGAAAATGTCAATATACCTAACGATAGGACTAGTCACATCTCATGCCATGAGGTCACATCACCTCTTCATTATTGGATCCTGTGGGGCCGGTATGCCCCACTCTACCTATAGGTGCAAGATTGGAACCCTCTCCAGGAAGAAGGACACCAAAATCGATCTGTATATGAATTGTTTCAAGTCACCTCTCCTACACTTGGTCAACTATTTATTCATGCTTTTGAGAACCCCGTCACTCCAGTTGAAAATGCGGGGCTCCATGCATTCCAGCACATACTGGAAGTCTCTCTGAAGGGTCATATGGGGAGTTGTGCTCTTTGCCATATGTGTGATGGTGTATAGGATAGTCCGTAGAGGTAATTCATGGACATCTCGGATAGCGACCTTGCCGTTATGTCTCTCAACGCTAGGCACGCAATGTGCACTGACATAATGGCTCATAGGCTTGCCACCTCCTCTGCTACCACTCAATGTAACTTGAGCCCCTCGATAAGACAATCTGGTCAAGAAATAGATATCCTCGACATCTATCTCAGGAATGTGAGCCCCCACACAGAATATATGTTGGTCTATGTCCCGCATATGGACTAAGTACTCCAATAATCTCAATTGGGCCCTCATGCCCTGGATCTTGAAGAATTTTAGTAGTCCACACTATTGGAGGGCATTTACTGTTCCCGGGTCATTCCCGAAAAAGTAATCTTCATCCTCATGTTCTCTCTCTCTCCATTCCAACATCCTTAATGTAGAAAACCTGAAATGGAACATAAAAGAGGCATTAGCATCTTCATATTTCTCCTGGACACTTTTTATTGGCAGAAGCATCTAAAAACGTTTTTCTTTTGCACACGTCATAGGCTATCTAGCCCGTACAGTGCAGAGTCGTCGCACTGTAGCTTTAAGTTCGCCTCCGATGACCCTAGGTCGTCGTAGGGCACGATACATGGTGCCTGGGACGACCTCCAGGCACAAATACCCTAGAAAATGCAACCTAAAAAGACATTTCTAACCAATGAAAAGTAAAAATGAATCCATGAAAAGTTGAAGGAGATGAAAATTACCTGTCCTGCGGAGACTATTTGCCAAATGTTCAATTGTTCCTCTCACAATCCACAGTGGAATTTTGAGGTAAAAAGGGGGTTTTTTGGAACAAAGTTTGGGTGGAGTAACAATGAAATGGTAAAATAAGTTTTTACCCTATTTTATTAACTTTTTACTTTTCCATTTCATTTTTTATATTATTTTATGTATTTCACCTAAATCCTAGACTTCTAATGGTGTTACAAGTGTTTGATTTTTTGCAGGTGAGAAATCTAGGAGTGGAATTTGAACAAGGATACATCTTTTGGGTTTTCTTTTATACATTTGTCATCTGTACAGATCTTTTTAGAGTTTTTCAGGACAAACTCCGAGCTTAGTTTTTTCTGTTTCTCGTGCTCGTAAATCAATGAGAACGTAGCCGAGTATACTTTTGTCATTTTTCGTACTCGTGATGGTTACACGAAAACCAACACCTATGGAGTATCCTTTAAGCTCTTTTCACACTCCATAAAAATGAAAAGATTGCTTATTTTCATGCTTGTAAAAGTATTTGAAGAAAACATTTGATGGGTGGTAGATTATCACTTTTTCAGTCCCATCAAATAACTTACGAAAAAGGAACTTGTGAAGTCCTCTTTAAGTATTTTTCAAACTCTTTAAACATGAAAAACCCCAAGTTTTCTCTCTTTGGATTCCTATCAACACTTCTTGTTTGCCTTCTCTCATCATGAGATCTGTGACTTCTTGACTTGCTTGATTTTGTCTCCTTATCCATTTTCTTTTCTATTCTATCCAAGCTTTGCATCAACTTGATATTGAATCCATCTTGCTATTATTTGTCTTTCATAAGCCTTTCATTATTAGCTTTATAGCTTTGGACATATTTTTGCAGTCCCTTTATGGTTTCTACTAAGTTTGTGTGCTCCTCCTTGCCTTATTTATGCTCATTGGATTTTGTACTATCAATACCCATATTGATATACAAACCCCCAAATTCATCATCATGGTTGTAATTTCTCTGCACCTCTTCGATGCTTTTGACTCTTTGCACTGATTCCATCATGATCTAATCACTGTTAATTTTGCAAAATGTGCAGGAAATAAGATTTGTTAGATGAATTCATGCAAAAAATTCATGAAAAACTTGCGTCGTTTTGTTAGAATCCTTTTTTCTAATTTCTTGGATAATTTTAACATCCCAATTCAAAATTTATGGGTGAATGATTGGACTCCTCTATCCAAAAATTTCCCATTGACAGCTCACTTGCACAATTATGAGTCTTGCACAATAAATTATGGTCAATTGGAATTCACCCAAATACCCTTTTACTTTGTCTTTCTTCTTTCAAAATCTCGTGCGCGCATTGGTATTCAAAACGTACTAATGCACGATGTCAATATTTAACATATGCACTGCTTATCAATATTACACATGCACCACTAGTTTTGCTTCGTGCAACCCCAAATTTTTAGTGCGCTAACTTGTGCACCATTTTTTTCTATGCATTTCTAGTGTCTCACCCCGAAATTTCAAAATTTAGTGCACACACTTGCACATTCTTATTTTATACACACCATGGTCACACTGTAATTCCAAATTTGGCCACTTACCAGTCCAAATTTTTCCTTAAGTAGATACTCGGCCCATGCAGGATTAGTGTTGAAACTGAAGCTCTGATACCAATTTTTTATGCTCTCCCTGTTACCAACACTAAAAAAATTCTTTGATACCAATCTGTAATGTTTACTTGTTGCCAACACTAACAAAATGATCTGATACCATTCTATAACATACCCAACCTCCTAGTTGGGCAACGCCACTCCAAAAAGCTAGTGCGTAAATTCTACACTATAACATTGATCTACGCAGAAACATGTAAGGTAACGTGCACGATCCCAAGCTAGATCATGCCTATGACACATTATTTTGGTCATCTTAGTGATCCACCGACAACATGTGTTCATGTTCCCAAAAAGAGCCTTTCTCCATGAGGAAAGTGACTAGCTTCCTTTTCCAAAAAACCCTATTAAGGAAGGTCATCATAGGATGCATCATAAGCAGGGTGTGACGATGCCCGGTCATCGTAGTTTTCCCTAAAATTGGTTTGCAACATTCCCGCAAGATGCTCTACAGTTGTGGTTCGACGATGTCAAAAGGATAAGAAAAGGTCAACCTTCATGAAAGTTCTAGAAGGGGATATTCTAGAAGGTGAGGTGGCATCCGTATGGTTGGGATCCTACTCGCTTCTCTGATTTGGTGGGATCATCCTAATCTCTTTAACCATCTCTCTTCCCCCTATATAAAGAGGAATTTCTCATGGAAAAGGCTAAGGTTGATTCAAGCAAGATTATTATTGAATAGGCTAAGATTGTATGGAGAATTCTGCATTGGGTGATTCTTGAGAGCTTCATTTCAGTTCATCAAGTCATTGTGGATCTTCTTCATTCAATTTTGGAGCAAGTGTGCATGTTGGAGCAAAGGGTCATCGGAAGGGGACCTTGCAACATCAAGGCTTTGGTTGTAATCTCCACTTTCATTATTTATAATACAGTGCTATGTTTCTTTCCCATAAAACTTATCTCATTTTATTGTAAGATTCCTTGATCACATACATAGGTTCTCTTTGAGTGTGCTATATTTCTTTCACTTTGGTTGGCTTGTGTTCCCTTGTAGATCGAATATCACAGGAGCACTGGAGTGAATCTAGGATGACAACGGCAAGAGGAAGCGATATTTAAACGGTATGTTTCTCATCTCTTGTTAGATAGTAAACTCAATGATTAGAGCTTAGGGAAAGCATCATATTCTATTATGTTTTGTTCTAGATATAGGTGTATCTAGGGAGATCTGTTTATGTTCGCATTTACCAATAAGTCCCATAACAACGCCACACAAATTTTCCTCTTCATACACTAGTTATAGCAATGGAACTAACACATAATACAATTTCATGCACAATCATTCAGAGAACATAAGTGTTACTATGCATGTAACCACTCTGAACACATGATTACTACTGCATGTGCAACCACTCTGGTGTTGCACGTAGATTTAGTTATCTTTGTGCACATGGATCTACTTCCTCATGCATACAATGATTCTATCCTCTTGTGCACACAGATTATTTCCCTATGCACATGAAAATTCTAGCCTTGCCTCAGAACTCATGACTGTTATTATGAAGTTAACTAACATGAATACTTAATAACTGCCATATTCTGCATGTGTGACAATAATTACTGAATACAACATCATGCTTACATGAAAAAACATCATCATAAATAATAACGACAATTAATTATATGAAACATTATATAGGAAATAAACCCATATCAAACATAGATAATTAAGCACACTATAAATTAGACAAGCACATAAATGACACTTATATTTTTATAAAGAGTCACCAACTGCGTGTAGAGATCAGACGTTCCTCCCATCCATAGACTATGTTGCTCATATACTTTCAACAACAACTCATCCCCAAGCTTGGGCTTAAACTCCACCAGGGAAAAAGAATTCCTAATGCTAGGATAAGGTCCGATAATCAACAAAATTGTTGAGTCCAAGGTTCCCAACTGTTAAAACTAGTCTACAGTCTCTCATTCCCCACATGTCTGTCCCACCCTAGGAAGTGTGCCCATTCTCTGCTCAAAAGTTCCTTGACTACCCGACTTTCCTTCCAAGGCTTCAACAACAGGCTGGACAAGAAGTCTTAGAGCCCTGTAACTAATGCTCATGGGCCTGAAAACCCACCTCTTTGACAACAAATTCTATGGTTATTAGATGGAAAATCCTTTCCAATATTTTCTTTGCAGATAAGATATTGGTCGTTTCCCGTTCAAATTGTCTGACCCATGAGGAAAACTGAGTGAATCCCAAAAAATAAACTAAGGTTCAACCATATATTTGCATGGTCATAACTTGACACTAGTCACCTTTATAATTATCTTTAGCCACTTGGTGACTCGTTCCCATCCCTCGGGAACTTAGGATAAATAAATATCCATAAATTATATTTTTCAGAAATATTAATAAAATATTCCCTTGGACATAAGCCCCCCTTTTCCCTTTTTGGTGGAGTTTATCCCCCCATCTCTTTTCGTCTGATTGGTCTGCACACAATGATGTGATTTTATTAATAATTTGATTGTGATTACATTTTACAAGGATATGCACACTATCCTTTTTCCATCTCGGCTCACCAATGCAATAACCACACATAGACTCTTTGACCTCAAATACATATACATACATACATACATACATACATACATACATACATATACATATACATATACATATACATATACATATACATATACATATACATATACATATACATATACATATACATATACATATACATATACATATACATATACATAT
>ML800738.1:46956-57362 GCA_009831015.1 Picea engelmannii
GGTATCATCACAATAGCAAACAAAATATAAGTGCAGCATATCCACCATAGTGCCATGAGCCTACAAGGGGGTCCCACCTACTATTTTATTATTAATATAAATAAATAATAGAGCTTGGAAATCATTTGTGAGCAGTATTCATCGTTGTGATTTTAAGTGTCAACAAACTGGCGACTCCACAAGGAAATCTGTTTCCAACAAATTACGAACTCAAATTGTTTGGTTTCTCATATCAGGTGAAACTTTAGATCAAGGAAATATACATCATAATGATTATGCAATAGGGGGGAGTGAACGGTTTAAGGGAAAAATGATTTGGGATTTTGGGAATAACTCGTGGAAAGTGTTACGTATGAGGGGTTTATCCCTATATGAATAAAATTCTATTAATCGTAGTGAAAGCGTTCTTTTCTTTAAGGAGAAAAAATTTATCGTGTGCTCTTTTTAAATCTTGGGTGGAGGGAAGAAAAGGAAAGAAGAAAATAGGGATGAAAAACCAAGTATCTTATCTAACAGCAGTACTGGAAGAAGATATCAATTTCAATGATGTATTCAAGGAGGGACATCATGACAGTTGTGTAACCTGATTGTTATTGATTAACAATACTTGCAGAATAGCATCGTTGTGGCAAAATTGATCCACAATTTTATTTCTGAGAAGAAAAGAAGTCAATAAAAGAAATAAAACAACAGAAAGAAATAAATAGCAAAGCAAAATCAAAGAAATGAAACAAAAATATAATACAGGAATAATTTGATACATCATTTTAACTTTCAAACTGGTTCCACATAATGTTTCAAGTGGGAACCATTGGTGCTATAGGAAAACAACCACTCTTCCAAGTCCTTTCGAATATAAGAATTTGCGCCGAGGACAAAAGAAATTTTAAAAGGAACGAGTCATAACTTTTGAAACTTTGAATGCCTTCCTCTATCAGCATGAGTTGAATCTCACGGAAAGACTTTCTCATTGACCTTAAATCTAACAGCTTTCGCACTTTTATTGAAATACTTCTTCACAGTTTGTTGTCTTTTCTTTATGTTCTCCAAGGCAAATGTCCTTTGTTCTTCTAAAGCCAATAGTGCATTTATCCTTTGAGGGATAATAGAAGAATTCAATTCTTCAATCTGTAGCATCATCCTTAGAGAAGAAAGTTCCAGCTTGGTAGGCAGAATGGATTTTTTACCATAAACCAGCTGAAAGGGAGTGAACCAGTTCTCACCTTGGTGGTAGTGTGATCTGCCCAAAGGGCGTAAGTGAGGAGGGTGTGTCGTTGACGAGGTTTATCTTCGATGAGCCTCTTGATAATTCTAACCAGATTTTTGTTAGTAAACTCGACTTGCACATTTCCTTGAGGATAATAAGTTGATGAGGTAAAATGTTTAACTCCCAGTTTAGCTAGAAACTAAGTCATCTTAGCATAAATAAAAGCGATATCGATATTTGTAATAATCTATAAAGGAATTCCAAATCTGGAGAAAATATTAGTTTCAAGGAAAGAAATAACCTGCTCATCCTATGAATGCTTAAGTGGGATAGCTTCAGTCCATTTTGTAAAATAGTCTGTGGTTGTCAAGATAAAAACTTTCCATGTTGACGATGGAGGATTAATAGGACCAATAAAGTCTAGACCCCATTTTGAAAAAGGAAAGTCAGGGAGGACAAGTTGTAAAGGCATGGCAGAAAGACGTTCTTTCCCAATGAAATTCTAGCACTTGTCACGAGATCTTGAAAATTTATAAGAATCACAAAAAATTGAAGGCCAATAATACCCTTTCTTAATGATTTTAAAAGCAGTAGTTTTAGAAAGTGGCCATCCACATGGCTAACGGAATCGGAAGATCCATGGGTTTATTGTAATAATTTATGTGATTCCTCATTATTTACACAACAAATTAATATACCATCGACAGATCTCCTAAACAAGAAGTCTCCTAAAATGACATATCTGGAAGATTCAAGACAGAGCCTTCTCCTTTGATGAGTATCGAATTTATCTGGACATCTCTGATTTTGCAAGTAATACACCATATATTTATACCATGGATGTTTAGTTGCAAGAAGGATTTGACTATCAATATAAAACAGTGCTAACAGAGGATTATCATGTTCATCAATTTCTTCACTTGCTTCCGCATGTTGAGCCAAGTGAAGGGAAAAGTCACATCCCTTAATGGTTTTTGAAGTCATGATGGTTAAATAATGCTCTTGGGTCTTGGCAAGCCAATGTGCAAGCTTCCCTGAAAGATAAGTCTGTGAGAGCAAAAACTTGACAGCAAGTAAAGGGACTTTTACCAGCGTGTGCTTACCTAAGATAAAGTGGAAAAAAAATTCCACAGCTTTAACAACAGCAAAAGCATGTTTTTCAATATAAGAATATTTAAATTCATCATTTGATAAGCTTTGACTCATGTAAGCTACTAGTTTTTCGTTATTCTGGTCATCACATTGTATGAGGATATTAGAGATTGCTTCCTCTGTGGCATTAGTATATATAATAAACTCTTTCTCAGAATCTGGCTTCGCCAAAATCAGTGCAGAACTGATTGCCTTCTTAACCCTTACGAAATCATTTTCAACGTCATCAGTCCAAGAAAAGGAGCGATCTTACTTGAGAAGATTGTGAATTGGTTTGACCATTACAGCAAAATCAGGAACAAACCTATGGACAAAGTTGATAATGCCCATAAAGGCTTGAACCTCCTTTTTGGAAGTAGGAGCAGGAAGATTTAGGATAGCAACAATCCTTTCAGGATCTATGCTTATTCCTGAATCAGAGACAATATGCCCAAGGAGCTTGCCCTTGGTAATGTTGAAAATAGACTTAGAAGGATTTAAAGAAATACCAAATTTCCTGCATCGCATGAAAACCTTTCTAAGATGACCAAAATGATCCAATTGGTTCTTTGAATATACAGTCAAGTCATCAAGATAAATTTGAATAATCTTACCAATCAGATCATCAAAATCTATTTGCATAGCTATTTGGAAAGTGGCACCTCCATTAGATAAGCCAAAAGGAATGTGTTCATAAGCAAATGTTCCCCAACATGTAATAAAAATGGTTTTGTATTTATTTGTCCTTTTTACCTTGATCTAATTATAACCAAAAAAATCGTCAAGCAAGGACATCATCTATGACCCTGCAACTTGTTGCAAAATCATTTTCATATTAGGGAGGGGGAAATGGTATTTTATGCTCACTCTATTCAATGTGCAGAAATCAATGCAGAATCGGATCTGACCTGTTGTTTTCCAAAAAGGAACCAGGTTGGAAACCCACTCGGAATACTTAACAGGGAAAATTATCCCATCCTTCAAGAGTTTTTCCAGCTCCTTCCAAATAGTTGCTTCAAGTGCGGGGTTAATGGGTCTTTGTTTTTGCCTAACCGGTTTTATGCCTTCCTTGATAGGAATGGCATGTTGTATAAGATAAGGATCAAAACCATGAAGATCTTCATAAGACCAAGAAAAAACATCTTGAAATTCATGAAGTAAATCAGTGAATTACAACTTTTCTTCATCAGTACATTGGGCACCTATCTTAACATTCTTTGGGGAATCATGTGTCCCAATGTTCACGGAAATGGTTTCACCCACTTTCCTTTTTTAGTCCTCTTCTTTATGTGTTTCTTTGTTGCCTACATCACTCGATGAAAATGAACTTTCTAGAGGAGTCAATCCCTTCAGAATCTTGTTGTTTTCCATGGATATAATTTCCTTAGGCTTATATGGTTCATTTTGTATGAAAGCACAAATGATTTCACCACTAGGGAAGACCTGCCATGACTCTACATTGTCAGGGATATGAGGATGATATAAAGATTGAAAAGAACAATTGGGTCTTTGTGGAAGAATTTGTTGAGTAGGAGAGGCTGCAAAAACACCTAACATGTCAGTCATTGAGTTCAATCCCCTTTTAACATGAGTGATGTTAAATGATAATAAGTTTGAGATAAGCGCCCAAACAGTTTGGGTGTAGTGTTTCATTAACTTGTTGCTAGGAGAATATATTTTACGTACAAGGTTTGCAACAAGTTCAGAGTCCCCAAAAAATGTAAGGTGAACACAACCTAAATTATAGGCATTTTCAATGCCAAGCAGTAATGCTTCAAATTCAGTGACGTTATTTGTACAAGAAAATTCTAACCTATAGGAAAAGTTGTGAATTTTACCTACAGGAGAGTACAAGATAATGCCATCTCCATTACCTTCGTTGGAGCATGAACCATCAAGTGCATATGCCACATCCCATCCTCTAGGTAAATTTGTTCCAAGGTAGTGTTATCCTCATCGGCGAAGATGTAATACACTCCTAAGTCCTCCTCGACATAATTTACATTAGGTTGTGAAATACTTTCTATATACGGTGAAATTCTTCCCTCCCTTAGGACTATGATGTTCTTCCCATTCCGAGGAATGGATAAGTGTGTCTCATCAAGTGAGAGGTATCCACCTATAAAAGCTTGACAGCCTCTTCCTAAGTTGATTGAATAATTACTCACTGGCATGTCAATTACCTAAATATTAAGGTTTGTCCTTATTTTGGGATGCGCACACAAAACCAAAGTCACGTCTTTGATCTCACCTATGGTCGATTGTTGTAAACTATTATAAGACAGCATGCTTCTGGCATTTTCATTTGTACAGGACAAGACTGGCTCTTCCATAATAATTTTCAACATTACGCTTGGGCCCGAACCGTTGTCAATCAGACAACAATGGGTTACTTTGTCCATAATCTTTACAGAAATGAAAAATGGAGGATTTTTACAAGGTGTTTACAACTTTTTACAACGACTTTATTTTCACTAGAATCCTCTTCTTTTACCTCTTCAGAGAGATTGGCTATGGTGGAAGTTTGTCCTTCCATGAAATTTTTCAGATGCTTTTGTTGCTCATGGATGACAACCATGTCCAGAAGAGTAACATCGACCTCGATATTAGCCAATTGATTGAGAATGTTGTATTTGGAAGAGGGAAGAGGGGAGGAAGTTCCTTGACTCTCAATATTCTTGGTAGCTTGCTCAAAATAGCTTGTGAATATGAGCTTGGGCTAGAAGAAGTACGAGGGGGATCATATTTTCCTTTTGAAACATAGGATTTATTCCTAGTGTTTATGATCATGACATCTTCTGGTTCTGCAAAATCTAGAACAACAATGGTAGTTTCAGGCCTTTTCCAAAGATTTTATCTCTGGCACTATTCTTTACCTCACAAGTAGTTTCCTCATGATGTTCCTCACAAAAGTTACACCAATTACGATGAATGATCCCTTTAGGCTGAAATTTGTTTTCATTAGGATTCCTAAAAGGTGGTGAAGAAGAAGATGAGGCCCTAGGAGTAAGTGAAGGGACATTTCCTTTCCGCTCATACTCTATCATTCGGTTATTCATATCTTGTACAAGCTGTAAGAGGGTGGACATGTCTGTTTGTTTAATTGAGTCTCCTTTGGGAAGACATGTTCTTTCAAGTTGTTCTTCATACTCTAGAAAAGTATGCAAAGCGGAACCAAGATTGTCAATAGATTTTTCTTCAAGCCTATGATGGTAAGGGGAAGGTAGAGCATTATATTAATGCATAAAAGCGGCTTGGTTCTGGGGGCGAATAAGTTCAGGAATTTGGTTATATAACTTGGTGAAATGTAAGTCGAAATACTTCATAGTCTCACCATCTTTGTATGCAGTATTATTGTAATCCTGTAATTGTTCAGTTGGGATTTTAGACTGCCCATAAGTAGATTTGAACCAGTAAACTAACTCCTCCCAAGTGGAAATAATCTTGAGAGGAAGATGAAAGAAATATGTCGTTGCTTTCCCTTCAAGGGAGTTAACAAATAAGTGCATACACGTATCATTGTCATTAGCTCCTATATTGTGACAGGCATTAGAGAATTCCACCAAGTGTTCATTTGTAGTGATTGTGTTATTTCTAGAAAACCTAGGGAGATGCTCTTTGAATTTTGGAAGTGGACGAGTAGTAGGTGCTAGGTTTAGAGGAGAGGATACATGCCACGAGGTAGTAGTAGCATCTTCTTCGAATTGAAAAAATCCATACTTATTTATGACCTTAGTGGAATTGATGGCTATATTGATGGTTGGTAGTATATTAGACATGGACTTGATGGCTATACAAGCTACCAATCACTAACGAGGCTGAAGGTTGAGATGAAGAAGCACCTCCAATGCCACCAGAGCCACCCACATATGCCATTTTGTGAATGATGGGTAAGGGAGAGAAAGACGAACACGATGAATCAGACAAAGTTATCCTTAGAGTAGCTTGTTGGGTTGACAAAACAATGTTTCTTCTTCCTATTTCAGCGATAGGGGTGATTTTAGGAGATAAACCTTTTCTTCTCCTAGAGATGAAAGGATTTAAGGACATGAAAAGAAGATCAAAACTTTAGGAAAAAGAAAGTTATTGTTGATTCCTAGGTTGCCTTTGCCTGGCCTCCCAGCGTTCTCAGACACTTATGTCTTGTTCAATTACTTCCCACGAGCGTTCAAACTCAACTCGGGTGTTAGCGGTTTCTAAAATGGTATTGAATAAGGTTAAAGCAATGTTGGTATGGTATTTAAAACCAGGCTCAATATTTTGATGCCTTGTAACAGGTATTGTCATGAAGGAAAGAAAATAGCCAAAGAATCGAAAGAAGAAATATACAAACATTCAATGATAATCACGCATACAATCAACCAGAGAGATATGGAAGATCTCCCTAGTATGGTCGCCAAATAAATGTTGATGAAAATATATGAATTATCTTACTCAGTCATTTTCGAATCTTTCCTGGCTAGGACAAGATAGTCAAGAATGTCACCCTATGTTTTATAGCCTCAAAAATACTTTCCCAATCCATAAGTATTAATTACAAGGGTTTAGGTTGATTTATTAATGAAAATAATGTTGCAAAAACATAAGATCTTTATATAAGTTTCTGAAAAATATAAAGATTAAAGAAAGTAAATATGTAGATCAAAATCAAAAGTAACCAAGTCACAATACACACAAATGAGACAAAATAGAAATATGCTTTATTTCATTCTGAGATATCAAAAGAGTTTTTCTTTTTACAAAACCCCTGTGAAGGCATGGACCAGAGTCTAATTTAGAGATCCCCAATGAACACCATACAAAAGGACTCTGACAAGAAGTAAAAACTGAAATTTATAATATGGATCAGCTTGCCACAGACTATTGCCAATTTGACTCTGCAAAATATCCTTTATCAACTATGAAACTCAATCCATAAACAGACAAGTATACACAAACTATCAAGGATGGAACAACACCTCTAAAAAAAGCATATGAATGATTTGGTTCAGTTTTGAACCTTGTTGTCTACAATAGGACCCTATTGTCAAAAAGAGAATCAAGCTTTGAATGAACTCAAGAATGAATGAAAATTGAAACTGTCTCATGAAATCAAAAGAGAAAACCTTAGTCTTTCTTTCTCCTTCGATTCTCCTCTTGTTGTTTCTTATCATTTAGTTTTTATGCCTTCCAAATAAGTTGAAGTAGTTCAACTACTATCTTTAGTTAAGTTAGTTTGACTTAACTAATTTAGTTTAGGAGGAATAGTAATAATAATAATAACAAGTAAGGGTCTTTATTTAATAATAACTAGGTATGTGGGACCCCTTGTGACTCCCTTCTTTTATTCTTTTCAGATTATAAAATAAAACACAAATGGATAATCACTTCAACACATACCACCCTTGTAACTCCCTTAGATACCTTCAAAATTGAATCTTTAAATATCAGAAATAATTTAAATCATATATATATATATATATATTATCCATATTATCCAAAAATAGCTTGTTGTCCAAACTTTCTGCGCACCATTGTATTCATCAACTCAATCATAAAAACATATAAATTAAAAGCTATACTTGCCACTCTGAGAGGCGATCTTTCTTTTATCATTGTTGTCCCCTTTATCTTGCACATGGGGCACATCAATTTTAATCCTTTTACTAGCATGTGAGGATTGAACAGGTGAATGCATAGGGGAAATCTGATCATTAAGATGTACAGGTGGAGGAGGAGGTAATGACAAATTGGGCCAACCACGATGGTGAGAGACAGTTGGATTGACAATCTCTTTCCATCCATCATTTGCAGGAACTTCTGGTTGCATGGACACATGAGGAGGCACGGGAATACTAGGGATGTTTTGAGGTTGAAAGGGAGGTCTCTCTGGTTGAAATTGTACTATTCCTTTCCAAATCCAGTTAAAGAACCCATCTTTGAACAGTTGGTTCAATTCTTGGGGATCAACATCAAAATGAATGGAGAATCTAGGCCTTCTAGGCCCTCTATTCCAGTTTCCTCTTCCTCTGTTATTTTTGCCATGAATGCTCCTACTAAAGAAACTCATCTTATAGAAGCAATTCGTCAGTAACTAATCCCTTGATAGACCATACATGACATTATGCTTGCATGAAACAATAATTGGCTCCGAAATTGACACGAGATGCATGCAAATCCATCCAAAAAAAAAAACAATTTAATAATTGCCAAGTGAGCAGGGGGTGAAAGGGTTCATGGGACATATGGAGGGAGTGTAATGAGAGAAAGGTGGTATAATGAGAGGGAATAAACACATGAATATTTCTCAACAATTCATTAAATAATTTAATTGTGTAGTAAAATGCCAAATCTCAGTTGCCAACCATTTTTGTGGTATTTCTTTTGTCATTGTTATACATAGTTTTTAAATTATTTTACAGAATAGGGATGCCAAAAATGATATTGGGATTATGAGGGGGGTATAATGAGCAAAAAGTGGTAGCATGAGAGGGAATAAAATATGGATATTGTTCATATAAAAATAAATCAAATCAAACAATCAAACATAACTCTGTTCAAACCTCCATAATTCAATCAACATTCACTTTTCAAAACCACCATCTAAACTGTCATTTATTTTACAGATTGCTTGTTGAGTTTCAAAAAAATAATTCATATGCCCAGAAATACTCAATTTCAGTAGCCTTTGCATCCATATAAACTTATACAACGGTGATAATAATGTCATTGTCATTTATATGATAAACATAATAACCTTTTGAGCCACAGTGATTCATATTCCATTACTAAATCCTTTTCCTTTTAAAACCAAATAGAAATATGCACAGTGATTCCAGTCATTACTTATCCAATTCTTATTCTTAAGAATCGATAAGAGTATGCACAGTATTTACCACCATTTGTCTTATTATTCAAACATTGTCTAAGACAATCCAACTAGGTGTTAATACTCATAATCGGGCCCCAACCCATTAATACACAGTGCTCCATTAAAAAAATAATCAACATAAGGACTGATTCAAATATCATTTGAATCAAAATAACATGAAACTCTTGAGCCCAAACTTCGCATATATCGGCATGTACAGACCTCTTTTAAAAATTCCCAATCGATAAATAGAACCAACTCGTGCCCACTAGACCAAGCACACACAGTGTTCTTTACCCTTGACTAGATTTGAAATGATATCAAGATCGTAATTAGGGTTTAAACACAACGCACAAAGAGTAATAACAGATGTCTCAATCAAAAGAATATGTCCTCGGAAAACACAGACAACTCGTGCCTTTAAAAATTTACCAGGATAAGTAACATGTAACAATAGTCTTGATAGTGAGGGTTACCAGCATGACAGTTAGCCACCTCAAATAGACAATGAGAAGGAGCGAACCCTTTAATGAAACAGTAAAATGAGTGTCCAAAACACAACATGTACCCATCCAAAACATATATGATGCTTCCATTAAACTTTATGGGTGATGTTAAACCTAACTGTGCCATTTTCCAAGCAACAATGTCAATGAGAGAAATGTTATGATAGCTAATAGCTCGGGGCTATGCCAAGTCAAGGAAAAAACTCTTTAAACTTCTAATCAGTCCACATTGCGACCCAGAGGATCCAAGATATCAACCACAGAGATGAAAAATGGAGTGGTAAATCTTTGAACATAGAGACTGGTTGTAACACCCATGCGCAAAGCTTAGATCTTGTCAACATAACAATAAATTTCCATAGAGAACCAGACTCAAAAACCCAAGCCAACCAAGCATGTTTCACTATTATTTTATCCATAAATTTACACAAAGATTATCCACAGCAAGGAGAACACAACCATTTCTCTTTTTTCTTTAAAAACCAACAGCCTAGAATAATCACCAAAAGAACCCACATGCACAACACCAATTACACAGCTCAAATATCCAATAATAGCTTAAGAAAAACACAGGCCATGAGAAATCTTGAGCCAAACATTGATTTGAAGGGCATAAAAAACATCATGGATGGAAGAGTAAAGAATCATACCTGGAAAATTCTGCGTGAGGAAGAGATTTATCATGTATGCCCCTTCACAACCAAAAATCACG
>ML800738.1:58356-75521 GCA_009831015.1 Picea engelmannii
ATGTCCAGGACAGGTCATGATTATCTATATGTCGTGGTGGACAGATTCATCAAGATGTGTATTCTAATACCATGCAAGAAACAAGTCATGAATGAACAGAAAACACAAATGTTCTTTGCTAATGTATGGGTTCATTTTGTACTTCCTATATCTATAATATCAGATCGAGACTTTCACTTTCTAGGAAAGTTTTGGTCTCATTTATGGGAGCTAATGGACACTAAGTTGAAGAAGATCAA
Organism: Picea engelmannii; assembly: GCA_009831015.1. NCBI lineage: Eukaryota > Viridiplantae > Streptophyta > Pinopsida > Pinales > Pinaceae > Picea > Picea engelmannii. The sequence continues at coordinate 58,596 of ML800738.1, forward strand.
AACTTTCCATCCACAGACATATGGACAGATAGAGGTGGTAAATAGAACAGTGGTACATCTACTTCGAGGATATTGTAGTAAGCATCCTAAGTTATGGGATGACCATTTACCTTATATACAACATGCCTATAATCATGCCATGCATTCGTCTACTCAGAAAACTCCATTTGATGTATCTTTGGGGTACTTGCATAAATCACCTACAGAATTTATTTTTGGAGAAGTAGGTAAAGAAGATGGACAGGATGATACAGATAAAGCTAAGAGGTTCATTCAAAATATTCAACAGGTACATCAAGCAATACATGAATAATTGGAGAAGAGCCAAGCCAAGTACAAGGAAAGGCATGATAAACATCGAGTTGATCATCAATTTGAAGTTGGTGATCAAGTATGGTTATATATCATCAAGGATAGAATGAAAGGTGAAGGTAAAAAGCTAAGGCCAATCCGCTATGGTCCATTTAATATCTCAGAGAAGATTGGTACTAATGTCGTCCATTTAGATCTACCAGCCTACATGCAAATGTATTCAGTGGTAAATGTTGATAATTTCAAGCTTTATGAGCCTCCTATGATTATGGATGAAAATGAAAGTATTTAGGTTCCAACAGTTGATGATTTTTCTCCATAGTATTTGGATGATCTACAGGAATATGTCATTCTCAACAAAATAATCATAATTTCACAACGAGGTGATTTGGAATATTTTCAAGTTGGTATTAAAGGGGTAAAACCAAGTAAATCCAAATGGATGGAGATAGGAAGGGTGAGGGAACTCTACCCTCACTTATTTTTTGAGTAATCAAAACTTTTGGTATTCCAAAAGTCTTCCAATGGGGAGGAATGATCCAGGAGGATCCAAGAAATCTCATAGAGGTCCAAGAGGATCCAAAACATCCACATAGGTCCATAATGGTTCAGAAATTATCAAACTTTGACCATCCAAAATTATCTAAAAAAAACAAGATCAATGCATATATCTCAGTGATAGCTTTCCAACAACACGAATTTCGCCTCAAACGGAGTTCGTATGCAAAATTTATGAGCAGTCAAAGTTTGGTCAAACATGTCAAAGTCAAAAGTAAAAGGGGTAAAAGGGTGACACGAGGAACAACCATACATATGACGTGCCCACACCCCAAGGTTCCATGTGGGTCGACCGTATGTTGACTGGACATATGAGTTAGCAGGTGACTCAATATCTGTGTAATATGGGTAGACAAGTCACATGATGACACGTGGCAAGGATAAGCCAATGAGAGGCCGCCATGTGGAGACCTCCCATTGGCCTATAATGGTTAAGGTTGATTAAAATTATGGAGTCAATAGAGCTGGAACCTGCGACCTCCATAACCTCCCAAAGGTCTAACAAAGACCCCATTACCATCGTGCTATCACTTGTGACTTAACATATGTATAGCGTGAATTATATTTAAATTGGTATTAATATTTGAATGTGTGAAAAAAATGGTCGAGGGCCTAATCCCTTGACCCTAGCCCTTGGTTTATGTAATATACCATGTAACACACACTTGATTTGCGGAAGGTCCAATGAACACATCAACGAATATATATCCACGGAGGTATGTTATATATAACATGTGGTTACATATGTTATATATAACATGTGGTTACATATGTTATATATAACATGTGGTTACATATGTTATTTATAACATATAGTTACAACTAAATAACACCAAAGCACCAAAATATATGAAGGTCGGTGGGGCTCAAACCCCTAACCTGCCATATATAACATTATGCCTTAACCAATCTACCTAAGGTGCAGGTTTGGTTATGAAACCAACCACTTTATATTAATTGCTTGCCACAAGTTTTTGAGGACAGTTAAGGGGCTCGTTCCCTATTTAATGGGTGTGTGGATTGAGGTTGAAAACACATTAATGCCAAGTTTAGTCTCATAATTTGTCTTGTAGGCCTTTTGGTACATGGTTGCATATGGTGAGGTTCATTTCTTGGTGATATTTATACATGCTTGAGACATATCCTTGGTACTTGGTTTATGGATGTTATGGTTCATTGTTAGAGGCACATCTTTGTGATATTGACACATACTTCAGGCATATCTTATGGTACATGGTTTATGGCATATGATTGAGGCATATCATGAATGATATAGCACAAGTTTGAGGAACATCTCTTGGTATATGGTTTATGGATATTGGCACATACTTGAGGCATATCTTATGGTATATGGTTTATGGCATATGATTGAGGCATATCATGAATAATATAACACATGTTTGAGACACATCTCTTGGTATATGGTTTATGGATGTTCGCAGATGTTTGAGGCACGTATTTTTGTACATGGTTTATGGATGTTGGCACATCTTTGGTACATGGTTTGAGGCATATTTTTTGAGGTTTCAGTACATGGTTGGTGCATGATATGGTACAGTTTTTGGTACATGGTTGATGCATGATATGGTACATGTTGATGATGGTATATCAATGAAAAATTGAGAGTGACAGGTTGATGTGATAGCGACAGTGACAGGTTGATTTGACAGTGACAGTGACATGTTGATATGACAGTGATAGTGACTAGTTGATTGATGTATCAGTGATAGTGGCAGTGATAATATCATTGGTAGTGACAGGTTGAGTCTACACTTATATTTTAGGGCAGCAATATGGGGCAAGGAAAGGCGGTTGTAGCCTACTTCCAGTTGGTGTTGGAGAAAATAGGGAGTTGGATCTTCCTCAGGTTGGAGCCTATAAATCATGGGGTCATAGCTTCCTTCTAGTTGGAGCTAGAGAACACAGGGAATTTTAGCTTCCTTCGGGTTGGAGTCTCCTTGCACTTGCACCTAGAGAATTCAAGGAGTTGTAGCTCCCTTCAAGTTGAAGCCTGTAAATAGGGGGTTGGAGCCTCCTTCTAGTTGGTGTTGGAGAATTGGGAAGTTGGTGCTTCCTATGAATGTAATCTTGATATATATAAGAAAGCATTATGTGGTTTTATTCCATTTCGGTTTCCACATGAATTCTGGTGTACTCTATATCTGATGTGATATTGTTGAATGGTACTGCTTATGGTTATATGCTCATGATATATTGAATGCAATCATAGATGATATATTGTTGATAAATTTGAAGTTTATATATTGTGATTGAAATTGGTAAAAAGTGCTCATACTGATTCACCCCCTCTCTCAGTATTCCAACCTACAACCCTGGTGCTTCTAGAATCGAGGTGAACTTGCTAAAATACCCATAAAGAGAATTTGCTTGGCTATTTTTCCGCATTCTCGAATTGGAATCTACTATGTTTGTAACAAGAAATGTCATATATGCTATGCATTATGCCCTGCATGAAAAAGATATCATCGATTGGTGTTATCTCATTTCAATCGAAATCTATTTCTAGTCGAATAACCTCAAAAAGACCCATAAATTCTATATGGCTTCTTACCTAATTTTCACTGTTGCTTAAGGCCATTTTTTGAAGATTTGCCTCACGAAAAACATGTGGATTTTAAGTTAGAGCCAGTTTATGCATGGTATTCAATTTTGTACAGGCATAAGGCCCAATACAGTTTTTACCCAATTCAAAACAATTTGATCTCAGAATTCAAAAGGTTAATATTTGGACAGAGAACATCAAGGCTATCCTTAGAAGCAACTTCCTTCCTCACTGGAAAACGGATTTATGATTTGTCTGAAGAATTTATTGTAGTTAGAGTATTTGGGAGTAAGGAGAAACCTTTCCTCTTACCATTTTATACATCAGATAAACTATTTGTTGGAGAAGTATGCAGGAAAAACAAAACTTTGGCCCGTTTATTCGATGACAAAAGGAAAAAAATAGTTTATACCCCTACCATTTGGGATTGTATTGTTAAACACATAACTCACCTAAATGAGTTGGAAAAACATCACGAACAAATGGGTTTGAAGGAAGCCAAACTTGTCAAATGTTTTGACCCAGGTAGCAAATTCACCACACATATGCAGTTAGTCGGGTATGTTTCACACTTTATCAAAATTGAACAATTCTAAGAAAGTGGAAGAGATAATTTGGATCTCTAGGAACTAGCAGCCTACCAAAGTTCATAGAATACAGGAGAAGTAAATAGTACAAATTAGGGATACAAACAACATGGAAGAGAAACAAAAAATCAAAACCATAACTCACCTTAAACGTCTCAAAGAAGCACTCCATCAAGAATGAAGAACAGAACTAGTGGAATGGAAACTAGAAAAACACTAGTTGGAGGCTCAAATGATGGTGGAGATAAAACCCACCAAGAAAAAGCCTTGAGAAAACACATGTTGCACACACTCCTATCAAAAGAAAAATAAATATGTCATCAATGGAAATGAATGCACCAGAAGACCAGGAAAGTCCCCATGCTATGGACACTGACTAAATCATTGAAGAACCTGATTAGTCTGCACAAAGGTTGTTGGAGACAAGAAAAATAGTTAATGATATTATGACTCGGGATACTGAGATATTTGAAGAGGAGTCTATCAATGTGCACCACGCAGCTTACAATTGTGAAAATAAAAAAGTTACTATTAGAAAAATTTAATACCAAGAATAAAAAGTCATCTGAATGATGGAAATATTATATTGAATTGGACGGAGTAGAACCATCTAAATTGCATATTTCCATGGAGCTACTGGAGATTCATTAAAAAAAATCAATTGAAAAAATGGAGAAAGAGAATTTGGAACTAAAGAAAAGAGAAAAATAATTAGAAGTTTCTCTGGTACCAACATCATTGTTCCCAAAACCTTTAAGTTCTATGCAACCTATACTTGAATTGGAGGAGATCCCTGAAAGCAGTATGAAATACAAAGGCTCATCAAGTTTATTGTAGGTTGTAAGAAAATATGTTGGTGATTCCATACAAAAACAGGTTGATATAATTCAAGAAATTTGGGAGCTTGCCCAAAATATTTCTAGATTTTCCTCTAGAATAGAGAATTTTGAAGAATATCTGCAGAAATATTTGGAGAATGATGAAGGATTTTTCAAGGAAGTTGTAAATACATTTTCAACTAAAGTTTCCAGTTTAAATGAATCCCGGATAAAGGAACAAAAAATTCTTTTGCCTTATCGTATGAAGCAAATTAATGCATGTTGGTTAAGGAGAATTAAATAATTAAGAGAAATAATAAATGAAATCGAGGCCCTAAGGAATAAAAAGAGTGATTTATTTCTTAATCTTGTGGGTCTTACCAAGAATTAGATGGTCCCAATTTATTGATGATACCATGATCTTAACCAAATAATATTTAATGGGACAACTTAAAGCATTAAAAGTTGCTCGGGTTAATGAATTTACCGAAACCATATAATTTTCTGAGGATGAAGTTGAAATAAGGTTGGTTTGGTATATCAACAGAAATGATGAGGTGGACAACACATTGCATCAATCAGAACTAGACCTGAGGGAATTCGAAAGACAGTTGTTTGAGATTGAAACCAAACATGAAATCATCATGGCACCTTTGAGAGAGTACATTGAGGAATGGTTGAAAAGAGCGTTAATTGAAATTACTGAACCAGAAGATAAAGAAATAGTGAGAGCAGTTATGCCTCCTCAACCACAACATATATCTATAAAGGAGCCAGTTGCAAGCAAGTGAAGATACGATATTTCTCCATCACAATGAGTTGAACATAAAATCTACTCTTCAATTTTTCTTCTGTCCATTTCCGCTACAATCATTTATCACTTTTCGTTTTTCTACTCAATTTTTTGTGGGATTTAGGTTGATTCTTGGTTGTCCTTCTCTTATCTTCCAGTTATTTTCATTTTATGGTCCGCAGGAGCCAATCCTAGTCTTCTTTCAAGGGTGAACACATTTTACTTTCTTTAAAGACATTTGCTTTGTATTTAAAGACTCATTATTATTTTTGAGACTCCGAGAGAGTTACATGGGATATTACATTGTTGTATTCTCAAAGAATTTGACCAGAATATTAAGTTACCAAATGTTTTATCTATCATAATCTTTTTAGTACTTTATTGAAATATAATTTAAATATCTCTTTTATTTGTAGTCCATTTCTTGTTCTCTCTATTTGTGGTATTGTTAAATGTTCTGATGAATGTTGTGATGGATATATCAGTCATGTATATTATGTATGCATCTTATCTATTCACATTGTAGATATTGTACATGTGAGTTTCTTTTAACACCTAGTCCCTAATATCAGGTTATGTTTTCCTTGAATGTAAATGTAAATATTAAGTCTGGTCCTTCTTAGACTTTGTTTTGTTTCATTTTATTTTCTTGGAATCACAAGAACAACAAGAGTACCACCTCTCTAAAAATGTAGGGGATTCATATCCTCGTGAGGTTGACCTTAAGACTGTAAAATAGTCTTTTAGATCAACATTTTTTCGACCATATTGGGGGGAGTAAAAGGTTGGTTTGTGCAGACCATAATTTATGACTCAACCTAACTCAAATCAACCAAATTTGAAAATTGGTCTTGGAAATCAACAAAGCATATTGCATCCATTATATAATTTGGAAATAACAACATCCAGGACTAGAGAAAAATTAGAAAAATGTTGGGAAACCCTAGCTCATGAAGAAGAAAGAGAAATTACAAGAAGACAAAGACAAAGGGTTGGAAGTAGATAAAAATATTGGAGACATATAGAGGACCAATCAAAATAAGTAAAAGTAAACAACTTCGAAATCTTGAAGTTGGTGAAAATTATGAAATTCAAGAGATGGGAGATAGATAAGAAATAAGAAATGAAGTTCCTAAAAACTGAGAAGAAAGAAGAAATGAAATTCCTGAACATCGAGAAGAAAGAAGAAATGAAATTCTTGAACATCAAGAAAGATATAGAATCCCACTAAGAAGGATGAGGAATAGCTCCCTTAACCTTTTTGATGAACAACATCGATTACCCACTCGCCCACAAGGACCCTTACTAGTATTTTCAAGAGATGAAATAATGGACCCTAAAAGACACATGGAACATTTTTTATTTATGTGTGAATTGCATCTAGTAGAACACGATGATGTAATGGTTAGATTGTTTTTACAAACATTGATTGGTCCAACTCGTGAATGGTATATGTCCCTTCCAGCCTGGTCAATTGTATCTTTCAATGATATAGAAATTATTTTTATGACCATGTATGTGCCTATGGTCGCGTACGACACTTCATTAACTTAGTTCACTCAAATCCATTTGAAGAAAGGTGAAAGGATACGATATTTCAATTTGTGGTTTCACAAGATGCTAAATCAAATCCCTGAAGATCAAAGACCAAACAACCCAATTATACTTGGTTTTTATAAGAACGTTATGCCGACAAATGTAAAATATGCTATCAGGGATTATCAAATAAACGATTTGGATGGAACTATGCATAAAGCGACTGGGATAGAAGAGATTATGATAGAAACAAATTATGATCCTAAAATTATCCTCAAAAAAATTCAAAGAGAAATTACTGACGTAACCATAGAAAAACAAAGAGATTCGGGCTCAAGGAATGTTGAGAAACAAGGAACTGGTGGAATATTTTAGGGTGTTATTCTAGACGTAATAAATGATCTACCTAGAGACCAAGAAACCAAGCAAAAAATTGAGATAGCTCATATGAATAGGACAATTTGGCAAATGCAAAATGAACTAACAAGGTTAAGACAAGATACCAACCCACTTCCTTCACAAGACCAAGACGTCAGAGTTCTTGTTCAAGAACAAAGAAGAAATCCTACTCAAGATCAGAGCACAATAAATGAAAGGAGGAATTAAGAACAAACACCAATAGCAACACAAGCCTCAAACCCAAATTCCCTTGAGTTAGACCAAATTTCTATTGAAGAAAGTTTTGAAGACCTTGACCTGGAGTCAAACACTATGCAAAATGATGGTCTGGAATTTGTATAGACTGATGAATTGGAACCATTTTATATTTTCAATGAACCAGATGAAAATGATATTTTGAAAGATAATATCATCCAGATAAGGGCACAAATAAACAAATTCAAAACAAAAGAGGTTCCAGAAAAATAAAAGACTAAGTCAATTCAAGTAGAAACAATGAAGTAATGACTTGTTGCGAATCAGACAAAGACTCCACAACAAATGACATATAACATAATGGATGATATTTCAAAAATCAAAATCACTTTTCCCTTTATGGAAGTCATTAAGATTCCATAACAAAGAAAGAACTTGTTGAAAATATTTGATGATTCAGATACAAGAATGTAAGTTGCAGTAATAAACTCAAAGCGACAACAAAACTATTCATCAACTAAACCTAAACCAAAGGTTCCACCATTTTACATTACCATAGAGAACCATGAATTCGTTCTGCACAATTGTTTGATTGACAGTGGAGCTACTAATAACACTATGCCTTTATCAGTGATGCAAGCACTTGAAATGGAATGTACTAGACATTATGAAATTGGTGAAATCATGTATGCTATTGACTCAAGAAAAGTTCCATCTTATGGAGAGATTAAATATTTTGTGCATGGATAAGTGCAAATCCTCATATCACCATTGTTTTCACTATTGTAGTAGTAGACTTGCCTCCAGCATATGGAGTGTTTCTGGGAAGGTATATTTCCTCAATGATTGGGCGGTACATCATGAATGACAGAAGTTGAATGATGCTCCTGAATAAATATGGGACAATGGTAAGGGTAACTAGAGAAATAAGAAAACCTTTTTATTTCAAAAGAAAGGGAAATGAATTGATGGGAAATTATATTGATGTTGGAATGGGAAACTATGTTGTCTTTGATTCAGAACAGATATGCACTCAAGAACAGATAAAATGACAAGACTATTTTCAAGGATACTGGAAAATGTCTTTTGATGGTGCATGTTCTAAGTCAGGAAATGGAGCTGGAATTATTTTCAAAATCTCACAATCTATTGTATATCCTCATGCCTTAAGACTTGGATTTCCATGCACTAATAATGAAGTTGAATATGAAGCGTTGATTCAAGGAATGATTATTGCCATTCAAATGAAATTTGAACACTTAGTAGTAACTGGTGATTCTGAATTGATTATAAATCATATCAAAGGAAAATATAAAATCAGAAAGGAAATTTTGAAATGTTATGTTAAAAGAGTGACAGAGCTCATGGAATATTTCAAATCTTTCAACATATCATTTATCCCTAGAGAAAAGAATAAAAAAAAGTATGCATTAGCAGTCACTGCATCGTTGTTTAAAACAAAATATTTGCAACAAGAAGGCACTTATCATGTGAAGACTATTTTTAGACCATCGGTCCCAGATAATAAAGAACACTTATAATTTTTTGAGAACGATGAACATGTGGTAAATTTTTTCACATATGATGATACCATAATTGAATAAGACTTAGAACAAGGTCCAAATTTTCAAGAAGAAATTCAAGAGAAAATCAAAAAACCTACTCCAAAGAAATATGTCAGTTTGGAATCCCTCTTTACGAGAGATGACCAAAATAAAATTTCAAAACCACTTGAAGAACCTTCTGTTAGAAAATTTCAAGAAACCTATAATATAAACATTGGTACTCCTGAATCACCAAAGTATATAAACTTCGGTACTAGCTATACTAAAGAAGAAAGGGACAAGTACACTCAACTTTTCAAAGAACTTCAAGATATGTTTGCATGAAGTTACGATGACTTAAAGGAATATGATAAATCAATATTCCAACATATCATACCTTTGAAAGAGGATGCTAAGCCTTTCAAACAAAAATTGAGAATAATTAACCCCAAGATAAATCCTTTAGTAAAAATAGAAATCGAGAAATTAGAGAAGGCATGCATAATTGCTCCCATCAGGAATTCAGATTGGACTTCAAACCCAATAGTTGTTAGGGAGAAAACTGGTGAGATCCACTTATGTGTTGATTTTAGAAATCTTAATAAAGTTAGTATAAAGGATAGCTACCCACTACCAAGCATGGAAATGAGTCTTCAGCAAGTCACACGATCTACATTAATGTCAATGTTAGATGGGTTTTCAAGATACAATTAGGTTATTGTAACATAGGAGGATAGGCTAAAAACAACATTTGTAACCTTTTGGGGAACATATGCCTATATCAGAATTCCATTCAGATTAAAAAATGCAGGTGCTACCTTCTAGAGATCCATGGATCATGCGTTCAAATATTTCATAGGAAAATTCATGGTTGATTATCAAGACGACTTAACTGTCTACTCAAAATCAAGGGAGATACAACTCACACATCTTAAATAGATATTTGAGAAGTGTAGAATATATAGAATATCATTAAATCCAAAGAAATGTTTATTTTTTGTAACATAATGAAAGTTTTTATGCCATGTTGTGAGTAAGGAAGGGGTATACGTAGATCCTGAAAGAATCAAAGCAATAAACGATCTAAACCCCCAACCTCAAAAAAGGGAGTGCAGTCCTTCTTTGGGAAGATTAATTTTGTAAGAAGGTTTTTCCCTGACTATGCTTCTATTGTTAAACCCATTAACAAACTACTGACGAAAGACCCAATATTTGAGTGGACACTTGAAATTCAAAGAGCATTCACAAAAATTAAACTTGCCATTACTATTGCACCAGTCCTTGTGAGTCTTGATTTTGATAAAGAATTCATATTGTATTCATTTTCCTCATATGAAACCATTGCTTCGATTCCCACCCAGAAAAACCGGAAACAAGAAGAGTTGTCAATTGCTTTTATGAGTAAAACATTACATGAATATGAATTGAATTATTCACCTGTTGAAAAACAATCTCTTTCACTTGTAAAGGCAATTTCTCAATTCAAGATGCATATTCTTTCAAATCATGTTATTTCTTATGTTCCACATTGCTAACAGGGAAAATCCCCCTATTACTATACTAAGGTCAAAGTACAGGCAGATCTATGATCTCCCTTAAAAGACAATCCTATTCTTAAACTACCCCAAACACTCTAAATGGATGAATAGAAACAGATAGGAAAGTAGGTCAGAAGTAGTACCTTTGGTCCTAACGTTCAATGTAGACCTCGTCCACCCTTGTAGCTTTCCAGGTTGTGGGTCTCCTCCCAAAGATGACCTGCAAGAACATTTAGGCAAGCAATTCTACAAATATTCTATCTCTACTCATCAAGATTAGGGTTAGATATAAACCATTATGCATAAATCAAATGAAAAGCGTAAACACATAATATTTGGGACAAGAAAAGGATTATTTTATTCAGTATGAAGATTAAGATTTACAATCTTCGAAATCTAACACTCCACGAACTAGGTCCAGGCTCCTCTTAATGTTGCTCCAAGTGCATCATCTCAAATCCTTCTCTCACAATCAACTGATCACTTTAGGGAAAGGGAAGGGATTGTATAGGAGAAAGGGATAGAGAGGGGATATTGAGGCTAAAACTCAAAAAGGGATAAAATATTTGTAATAAGAGGGGGAAGGGATTTTGGCAAAGTTTCTTTGTTCTAATGCTTGATATTGGAATGGGACCCCAATACCTACTTTTATATGACAAAAGGACAGATATTTGGTTTGGGGATGAGCTATAGTAGGTGAATTGGTTTGGAAACCCTCGATAGTCCGTAAACTTCGTTGAATTCCTTGAAACTTTTATTTTTTGCAACTTTTGGAGATAAACGTGGGTTGTTTAGTATGCAGCTAGCATATGTACGTGGGTTGTCTATCATGTAGCTAGCGTATGTACGCGGGAATTAGTACAGTAGGGCGCGTACATGCTCGAAAAATGGTTTTTTAAAGAGAGATCTGCGGCATTAGTTTGGAAAATTGTGCAAGTATAAAGGACAATGCCATGTAAGCATAGGTAGGGAATTTTAGGGCTATAACAAATGCCCCCTAATGTGTGAGGTCAGAAGAGAAACTGATGGTCGAAATACATTACAATATCTTTACCAGTGGGAAGGCACGGAGTCGAGTGAGCCCGGGACCAAAGTTCGAGAGGTCGCTATCTACAAAACAATAATAATCTCTCTAAGGTGGGCATACCCATGCTCGGGATGAACTAATCATGGCTGCCAATCAAGTAGACCACATATCCATGTCATATAAATGTTTATATAAAGTGTAGCCACGAGCAACACACAACGAATCTACATCTCAAAATCACTCAATGATATTTGAATACAATACAATATGCATCGTCAAGAAGCATCAATGCATGTGGCTCGAGATGAAGACTTCATAGCTCAAGCAACGGCTTCAAGATCTTCAACAACTCGGGTAGGAGTACAATAGGAGTGTAAGACTCAATACTCTGAGGTATTCAACATGTCGTCGGGGAAAGACTGGAGGATCTCGATCATCAGGCACATAACTTCATCGATTTTGAATCTGGACTTGACTGGACTCACGGGATTGTCGACCCATGAAATTCAAGAGACAAACTGTAGAATGGCCGACTCAAGTTGGATAAATCTTCCCTTGGACAAAAGAATGAAAGATGATCAGACTCAAGAAGCATAATATTGACATAAGTCTATGATGTAGGATGCACCACAAACTCTCCATATGTTTGGAAGAGTAACCAAACATAGGAGGACACAACTCTATGTAGCGAGAACAACTTCCTAAGGTCATACTAGATCTCAATGCTTGGATAACAAACGAAAGGATGTGCTTTAACCAAGGGCAACTATCTTACTGCCGAAAAAAGAATGTATATTTCCCATCCCCTCCTTTTGGAATACTTGATTTTTTTGTCTTTTTTAATTTTTTAACGAGCTTGAAAAAGAATAAAAGTTACAAGGAGGAATGAGTGTTGCGAGCAATCAAACTAGTTCCAAGCACATGGAACATACTGATGCTCAAGGCAAGGAGCCATGTGTAGGATAAGGACACTCAGGGAAAATTCCTCCACAGGTCAAGGTGTCGGATCACAAAGGAAAAAAGTGATGCAAGGCTGGAGTATGAGAAATGCTTTAAAGGTTCAGTTGAGAGCAACATGTAGCCGACATTAGGCCAAAGACGTAAAGATGAGACCTGCAATGTGATTAAGCATGACACAACAAGACTCCTTCCATGTGAATTTTTATGAGCCCAGAGACGGTAATCTCAGTGGTTTTTTCACATTTAGAGAGTCTGAAAAAACATTAAATAAGACTCTAGGGAGTACCTTTTTAGCAATTAGTCCAATTAGCTCGAAAAAGGGTTAAACTTGCACCGAAAGGATGTCTTTTCAAAATCGTTTTAACGAGTGTGACAAAGATAAGATCACTCAAGTATCTTTTCAATTTTAAGGAGTATAAAAAGAGCTTAACTATGGACTCACAACCTTTTTCTAAGTTTAGTCTCCTTAGCCCAAAAAAAGTATAAAATATAACTAAGGAGAACTCACCCAATGAGACGAATCTTCTAAGGCGTACCTTTTTCCTGAATAATCTACTGGCTAGAAAAAGGTTTAAACTCATGCTAAGTAGATGTTCTTCTGGACCAATTTAACGAGTGTGAAGGAACAAGGTCACTTGACGATGTTTTCATATTTAGGGAGTCTGAAAAGAGCTTAACTATGGACTCTAGGGGGGTTCCTTTTTCATAAGTCATCTCCAAGGCCCGAAAAAGAGATAAACCAAAACCAAGGAGAATGTTCCTTTTTCGAAAATTTAGTCCCTCAAGCCCGAAAAAGGGTTAAACTTACGCTTGAGAATACTCTTCTAGCAAACTGAATTTCCTATAGCATACCTTTATTCATAAAATTATCCATCCGAACTGAAAAAGGGGTAAACTACCACCGGAAAGATGTGCCTTCAAATTTGAGTTTGGCAAGCGTGAAGAGAAACAAGATCGTTTGGAAATATTTTCATTTTTAGAGAGTCTGAAAAGGGCTTAAAGAAGACTCCAGGGGGGCTACTTTTCTCAAGTAATCCAGACAAGATCGAAAAGAATAAATACAGTTTCATTGGATGTTTCTTTCAAAATTTAAAGCGAGCTTGAAATACAACAAAGTGTACTCATTAGGGAGTCCCTTGAGTAAGGCCAAGGATGATGATTAGCAAGAAGAATGAGGCTTCAATATGTAATCATGGTGGGACTAACAAGGCCTCCCAATCCTAGAGTCAAAACTCACAACACGAATGCCAAAATGCAACGAAGGATCTACCTAGGGAATCCATGTAGAGGTAGTCTCTACCACCTAATTACAACACTTCTAAAGCATCTTAGAAGGTTTTGTGTCGTACCTTGGTGGGATCGATCCTATGGCAAAGCGAAAAATTCAACATTATCCAAAAAGCTGGAGTGACAACCTAACCTATATGAAAAAGTTGAAAAAAATGACTTTTACCATTGGACGATATAAATGTAACCCATCTTAAAAAATCACCAAACCGAAAGGAGAAGTCCACCAAAACTACCAAAAGAGAACTCAAAAGAGAACTCAAGTATCCACCAAGCCATGAAAAGTGAAAAAGGGGACCAAATTAGGGAAAAAGGGGCCAAAAAAGTCTATAAATAGAGACGGGCAACTCATTTTTACCATTGCAATTTGGAAATTAACAAAAATTCAAAAAGGCCCTTTTATCAAAATCGTGAATTATCGGAGCTATGGTGGATGAAAAACCCTCCCACTTGGACCAAGTAAGTACAAATCACCCCCTCTTGCATTTTAATTCACTTATTTGTATTTAATTTTTAGTTTGGGAGGCGCGTGCCCTTGTAAAAGGGTCGCATATGCGTGTACGCGGGCTATCCAAGGCCAGCTCACGTATGTACTCGGGCAAAGTAATAGAAAGCCTGAGTACATACACGATTGTATAAATTACAACCCGCGTACACCTCCTTTTGTATTGAAAAGAGAAAACATAAGTATTAATCCATCTCCATCTTTCGTGTGTGATAGGATGTATGTGCACTAGAGAGGAGTTGGACATCTTGGTCGAGGAGGACCCTGTGGCTGTCATTATGCTAAAATAGTGTGGCTTATGGAAATTATTTCAGTGTTCGTTCATGAGGGCACAACCAAGTTTCCTTAATGCCTTGGTAGAGTATTGGCATCTTGACACAGAGGCGTTCATGTTAGAGGGTCAATCATTGACCCCAATGATGGAGGACATCTACTTCTTGACCAGCCTCTCTAGGAGAGGGGAACCAGTTAACTTGAGGACTTTTCCTCCAGGGTCATACAACATAGAGGATTACATCGTGATGCATTGTGAGGCTGGTACCGAGAAAGTAGATTCTCAGGTGCCAATTCAGAAGATTACCAACCTCTCCCTGCGAGTTATTTTACTCATGATTGGGTGGATTACTAGATCTGCAACACTCCATCAAGCCTCTCGCGCACAAATGCACTGTGCATTTTAGTGTTTAGAGGCGACAATCTTTGACTGGATTACTACCATGCAAGTATGAATGAAGAGATAGCTCACAGAGTGTCATAGTTGTACCAACAAGAACTTCAGGTTTGGTACTGTTTTATGCTCTTTTTTCTTCGAGATGGTGCCCAGTATCAATCTGAGAGAGACAGTATGGGGGCATATTGCCTCCTTCCTAGAATTGTGTAGGTGGGCGGTCTCACTGCCTAGACAGGGTGGAGGAAGCACCCAAGAGGCCTTCGACAACAAATTCTTTGACTAGTGGGCATGTCAGATCCCATTCATAGAGGACTATCCCTATGTAGGGATTAGATTCCTTAGATATCCTGACATGCTCATGCCCCCTAGCAAGGAGCGCAGCGAGATAGGTAACAAATATTTTTTTAAGTTATTAAATTTTCAATTTTTATATACATCCTTTTTTATGTGTGCACCAGAGTACTAACTTACAAATATGTTATGTACATATGTGGGACATGTTCGACTGACAGACTTCGCCAGGACTAGGCGTCATCCTCGACCAAAGGCAGGACCAGCAACAACAAGAGGACTGGTAGCTGCAGAAGGACCTCCAGCTGGAGAGGCTGATAGATTCCTATGACGAGTAGAGAGGAACCTTACTAATCTCTCTCATGTAGTTCCTATGGCCAAGATCGAGGATCTCCCCCCAGCTATGCAGCCACATGTAGTAGGGGTGCCTTGGACCTGAGTCCAATTATTTTGGAGTCTTGCAAACATCGTTGTCCACTACAGCAGGGCCAACAGGCCTAGACCTTAGATAGCGTCGGTCTACTTATGTGCCAAGGGAACTTTTTGTACTATGTATTTTGAGGGCTTTAAGCCCAACGATGTATATCGATTACTTTTTAGGCTTTCATGCCCACTTTGTACTCATGACACCATTTTTGGACACACACACACACACACACACACACACACACATATACATATTTCTTGTTCTATGGATACCATTTTTTTAGAAATGTATTTACATGTGTATGTGTGAGTTTTACTTTTACATGTAAGCAACATGCCAATCTAAAACTTGATTAGCTAGATTATCAATTAAATGATCAAATCTCCTAGGAACATGAATATAAGTAATATAATCAAAAGCTCGTTCTAAGAGACGTACCGTAAGGAATTGTCGGTGAAGAGTGGGATCATAAATGTGGTAAACCCCATTTAACTGGGACACAACCAGTTGAGCATATAAATAAACCCGAAGGTGATAAATACCATGTGACAAAGCATCACGCAGTAATTCTATCACTGCACTATACACGGAAACAGTATTGGTTACATCGCGACAAATACCTCTGGAAGATAGAAACTGGCCTCCAGGTGTGAAAATCACCCAAGCTACGGAAGCAAGCCTTTGAGTGTGTCGGCTAGCGTCATCCACGAATCCAAAGTAAATCTCTGATTCACTTGACATCTGCCATAGTGAAAAACAAGACATAAATAACTACACGTCCATAAAACGAAGAAGTCAAAAAATGTATAAAAGACTATACGTATATATAAGAAGCCACCCAAGTGACCGTCCTAAAAGTAGTACTTCTTAAGGTAGAGCCCGTTTCTAGGCTCCTCTAAGGCATTTCCCTCGAAAT
>ML800738.1:75798-87406 GCA_009831015.1 Picea engelmannii
CTTTGACCCACTTATTGAAGTAGTCTTTTGCTATGATGATATAGCGATGCCCCCTGGCAGAAGCTGGGTGAGATGTAGTGAAATCAATCCCCCACTTGGTGAAGGGACCGACAACAATGATTGGAAACATAGGTGCAGGGTGTGCCCGCATCTTCCAATAGAAAATCTGGCATGGGTGACACTTCTTGACTGCCTCAACACAATCTTTGATTAATGAGAGCCAGCAGTATCCTACGCAAAGAATATTTTGGGTTGTTTCCAACCCAGACAAATAACCACCACATGCTCTAGTGTGACAGTCATTCAAAACGAGCTTTGCTTCTTCGTGGGTAAGACATCGTCGAAGAATGCAATCTACACCTCGACGATACAAAGTGTCATCGATGATGAGATAGTTTTGTGCTTGGTGTCATATTCATCAACGCCCATTGTGAGAAGAAGAAGCGGGGCACTTCAAAGTCTGAATATACACAAGTATTTCTCCATACCAAGGGTCCAAAGATGCAATCATAAAAAGATCTTCGTTAATTGGTGACTCTTTTGGTGAAATATTGGTGAAGACGAAGGACTTTTTAGATTTCTTCGAAATTAAATCCATGTCGAACTCCTGGAGGATAATGATCCACCAACTGATTTTTTCACCGATGACACATCGCATCAACACATATTGAAAGGGATTGATTATGGCATTGACAGTGGTCTTGCGAAGTAGGACATAATGACGGAATCGTTGGATAGCGTGAACAGCTTCCAAAGCAAGTTTCTCCACATGATAGTAGTTGAGTTATGGTCCAACTAGGCCTTGGCTAAGGTAATAGATAACGTGCTCCTCAAGCGTATCATCCTCCTGAACCAAGACCATGTCGATGGTCGACTCTGCAGCAGCCAAATACAACAAGAAATCTTTGTTATAATCAAGAGGTGTGAACAAAGGGGCAGACGTCAAGGCATGTTTCAACGCTTCAAAGGAGCGTTGAGTGGCTTCATCCCAACAGAATGGGACCCATTTTTTTAAAAGACACATGAACCCTTTAGTGATCTCGACATAATTAGTGACAAAACGCTGTAGAAAATTCACTTTCCCATGTAAGCTTTGAAACTGGGGTATTGTGCGCAGGGGAGGTAATTGAACTATCACCTCAACCTTAAGAAGATCGAACATGATCCCTTTTGTCGAAACGATGAAACCTAATAAAAAACCCGATGTCACGTAAAAACTGCATTTTTTTGGATTCAAGCAAATCTGATAGTAGCGACACCATTCAAATATAAATCGTAAATGGGTGGGATGATCGGATCTCTTGCGAGAATGTGATGCTATATCATCCAGGTATGCCTCGACTATGTGTTTAAGGTCATGAAATGTGATCGACATGGCCCGTTGAAAGGTAGCTCCAACATTCTTTAGGCCAAAAGGAATTTTTTTGATATGCGAAGGTACCCCAAGGACAAATCAAATTCATTTTATGTTGGTACTCAGGTTTGATTTGAATTTGATTATATCCCAAAAAATCGTCCATGATAGATAACACTTTGAAACCCGCACACTCATCGATAATCTGATCAATAAACGGGGTTGGAAAATTGTCTTTCGGGCAAGCTTTATTCAAATCACGGAAATCCATACAAACGTGACTCGTGCCATGTTTCTTGTTGACAGGAATCAGGTTTGATACCCATTCTGTCAATTGTATGGGGTAGATGAAACCATCTTTGAGAAGTTTCTCTACTTCAGCCTTTATCACTGCTACTTTTTGAGGATTGACAAGGCGAAGCTTCTGTCGGATTGGTTTGACATCAGGATAAGTCATGATCTCATGTTCGACAATTCGTGGATCGATGCCTGGAATCTCCTCGTAAGACCAGGAAAAAACGTCACAGAACTCCTTAAACAACTCGATGCAAATTTGAATCTCTTCGAGGGAGCAATCTGCTCTGACGAATACATTCTCCACGATGCCACGGATTTTGGAGATATCGAGAGGCATCGACATAGCAATACTTGCCATGTTTCCCTCGGCATATACTCTATGCATAGCCAGAGGATTAATAGGACAAGGGTTATCACTATTCGTGGTCATAGCAAACTCTCTTTCCTCTATTCTCCTAATCTCGAGAAGAAAATAAGATCTATGGTGCAGATCATCCCAAGGTTTGCCGGGACTAGTCATTGCTTCCAGAATTGCCTCATCATACGGAAAGACTGAGTCTAAATGGTCCTGAGCGACAAGAGAGTCATGAGCCAAAATAGGCTCAAGAACTGAATCTAGCTATTGTGGGGAACTCGGATTGGGGTTGGTCGAGGCTTGCTAGACAACATTGTATGCAACCTCAGCAGCAGATAAGGGCATGGCCATGCCAAGGTGCCCTATCCCTTCCATCGAAGTCGATGGGGAAGGTAAAGTCCATGGGTCATGAAAGTAGCTCGTTTTAAAAGACGACACTTGAAAAATTGCAGCCTTCAACTGCTCAGGGACAGCTGAAATAAACCTTACATCATTGGAAGGCGGTGGATAATCGAAAGTTCCCATCAACGACGGAAACAATCTAGAACCTAAGTTGACAGTGCCTAGTTGCAGGTTATCAATCAGTTGGACTGTGGAAGCTTGCGATGAAGGGTCAGGATGAGAGAAGGACAACCGGTCTATGGTTATAATCTGGCCTTCATGAGGAAAGCATAGAACTCAAAAAACGGTGGCTACAACAGCATGCATTGCATAAGTCCAGCTCTATCATAACAAGAGATTGTAGTCGAGAGGTGCATCAACTACTTCATCCTCGACACACATAGTTTTAACCTCCAACTGCATCGAAAAAGAAGGAATTATACCATGTGGTCTGAACGATCGACCATCAAAAGCTGTGAGCAACGTAGGTGACAAACACAACTCACGCTGGCTAATGGCCCTCCAACATGTCAATGACATCATGCAGGTTGAGGCACCCTCATCAACCACCGTACGAAAAATGTTCAGTGTCAATGATTTCATGGTGTATGCCACTACTATCTAAAAGGTGACATGGTGAGGAAGATGAGGTTTAAGGTCAGTCGTATCGAAAATGATCATCCCTGAGTTATTGGGCTCTGTTGCTCCCAAGGAAAACAACAAAGATTTTCTTCATGAGGGGCAACTCCGGAGAACCTCCAGAGTAGACATTGCACAAGGGGTCTGTGCCAAATCCTCCATGATAGAGTAATTTTGAGCAGCCCTCGCATTTTGGTTATGGGAAGCCTTCTTAAACACACCTTTAGGGATGTGAGTCATTGCCTCTCCCACTATCTTCTCAATTTGAAGAGGAGTCAATGGGTTGGAGGCCTCTTTGCCCTTCTCAACATATTTCGGCATTTCGTAGTCACGAGTCCTGGTTGATAAATTAACATCAACATTCATCGTGTAAATGTTCACAACCGGGTTATTAGAATTAGGCGCGGGGGGGCCTTGACTACCCCCAAGCGCGCTTGTGGATGTAGAAGCCTGAGCCATATTTTGTCCTTGTGGAAAAGGGTTTGTTAACACATTAGGTTGTTGTTGTGCTAGTATCTTATGGGCTTCTGCAAGTCGAGTGAATAGGTGAGTTAAGTGGTCTTCCATGCACAAAACTTACATGGAAACTTCACCTTCATCTTCTCAGTTTTTCCCTCACCAGCATTGTTAGCAGCCTTTTTATCCCTTTTACCCTTCTTGTTTTTTTGTTTCTTCTTTGCCTCGGTATACTAGTTGGATTTGGGAGTTGTTGATTGCACACTGTGTACATCCGATGTCTGGGTTACAGGGGCAGCCGAACTAGGAGTCTGGATGGCCACAGTCTGTTGAATCGATAATTGTTGCAATTGATTAAACAACATATCTATGGACTTGATTTGTGTTGAGCCCACTATGTCGTCAGCATGGGGCCCAGAATTTTGTTTGTCCTTATCAAGAGTTGACCATGGTGCATCGGGTAAGCTCTCGTAAAGCATGCTAGACTGAGAGTAAATCAGTTCTAGTTGTTGGGCTCTCATAATAGCCTCTTCCTCAGAAAACACCTCGGACGTTGCTACGTCTTTGGATACACAAGTAACCAAAGACTTCAAGAACCACTCAAGCAAGAACGTAGGAGGTACCTTGACCTTAATCAATCTCTTTCGACGTCGGCATTCACAGATATGATCTGAGATATGGTCAGCATTAGTCTTATCGAAGTTGGCCAGCAACTCAGTGTCGGCATCGTATCTCACTAGCAACTGGAAATGGTTCAAGAAAACCATAGCCAGGTCATTAAAGTAAGAGTACTTTGAGTTGTCGAGCTCGATATACCACTTTGTTGCACCCCCTATAAGAGTGCGTTGAAAAAGGCACAACTGAACGGAGTCGTCTTTCAACGAGTTCAATGAGCACCACAAGTGAAAAGTAGTCACATGATCACTCGGATCTTCGCCAGGCTTGCCCTCAAATTTCAGGATGTTAGAAGGTAACTTAGTTGGCATGGGGGCCCAATGTGGATCATGACAAATCGGGTCATTTAACAATCTTGACAAGTCTGGAAAATGCAGGGTTGCCAGAAAGAGTAGTTTGGGTTGCAAAGTATTTACATGAAAAGAGGGACCTATATTTTGAATGGCACCAGGTTGCTAGGAAAATTTGGACTGTTGGCCAGGGTTTTGGTAGAAACCATGGCCTTGACCAGCAAAAGAAAATTGCATTAATTGTTGCATCATCGGCTGACTCTGGAAGTTAGACAAAGAATAAAAAGTCATCTGAACGATGGAAATATTCTATTGACTTGGACGGAGTAGCACCATCTAAAATTGAATATTTTCAAGGAGCTACTGGAGATGCATTAAAATAGTCAATTGATGAAATGGAGAAAGAAAACTTGGAACTAAAGAAAAGAGTAAAAGAATTAGAAGTTATTTTGATACCAACACCATTGTTCTCAGAAACTTTAAGTTATATGCAACCTATACTTGAATTGGAGGAGATCCCTGAAAGCAATACAAAATGCAAAGGCTTGCCAATTTTATTGCAAGCTATAAGAAAATATGTTGGTGATGCCATGCAAAAACAGGTTGATATAATTCAAGAAATTTGGGAGCTTTCCCAAAATATTGCTAGCTTTTCCTCCAGAATAGAAAATTTCAAAGAACATCTGCAGAAAGATTTGGAGAATAATGAAGGATTTTTTAAGGAAGCTGTAAATACATTTTCAGCTAAAGTTTTCATTTTAAATGAAGCTCGGAGAAAGGAACAAAAACTTCCTTCACTTTATTGTATGAAGAAAATTAATGCATGTTGGTTAAGGAGAATTAAAGAATTAAGAGAAATGATAAATGAAACTGAGGCCCTAAGGAATAAAAAGAGTGATTTATTTCTTAAGCTTGTGGGTCTTACCAAGGAATTAGATGGTCCCAATTTATTGATGGATACCATGATCTTAACCAAAGAATATTTAATGGGACAACTTAAAGCATTAAAAGTTGCTTGGGTTAATGAATTTACCGAAACCATAGAATTTTCCGAGGATGAAATTGAAAGATGGTTGGTTCGATATATAAACATAAATAATGAAGTGGACGACACATTGCATCAATCAAAATTGGACTTGAGGAAATTCAAAATATAGTTGTTTGATATTAAAACCAAACATGAAATCACCGTGACACCTTTGAGAGAGTACATTGAGGAATGGCTGAAAAAATCATTAATTAAAATTACTGAACCAGAAAATCAAGAAACTATTAGAGCAGTTATGCCACGTCAACCACAAGAGATGTCTATAAAGGAGCCAGCTGCAAGCAAGTGAAGATACGATATTTCTCCATCATAGTGAGTCGAACATAAACTCTATTATTCAATTTTTCTCTTGTCCATTTCCGCTACAATCATTTATCACTTTTCCTTTTTCTACTCAGTTTTATGTGGGATTTAGGTTGATTCTTGGTTGGCATTTTCTTATCTTCCAACTCTTTTCATTTTATGGTCCACGTGAGCCAATCCCAATCCTCTTTGAAGGGCGAACGCATTTTACTTTCTTTAAAGACATTTACTTTGTATTTAAAGACTCATTACTACTTTTGAGACTCCGAGAGAGCTACTTGGGATATTACATTGTTGTATTCTCAAAGACTTCGACCAAAATCTTGAGTTAACAAATGTTCTATCTATCATAATATTTTTGGTATTTTATTGAAATATAATTTAAATCTCTCTTTTATTTGCAGTCCATTTCTTGTTCTCTCTATTTGTGGTATTGTTAAATGTTCTGATGAATGTTGTGATGGATATATCAATCCTTTATATTATGTATGCATTTTATTTATTCACAAAGTAGATATTGTACATATGAATTTCTTTTAACACCAAGTCTTGAATCTCAAGTGATGTTTTCCTTGAATGTAAATGTAAATATTAAGTCTAGTCCCACATCATTGACCCACTATCCCTATGTCTTGGAGACTCTAAGAGAAGTGAGACAAACACCACTGCCAAATCCCTCTCAAGATAACCACACTTCTATTAGCACACAAGCCATTTACTACGTTTCTACGTCAGTAAATAAATGCCTTCGACGCTCCTGTGCATTATGTTACCATATGGATCATTACATGTATAGGTTCCCACTCATTATTGAATGTCGGGCTTGCCATAGGACTTCCCTCCCAACCATTGCACCACAGTCCCAACCTCCATTAGACTAGGCCTTAGAAAATCCCCCTTCCAGACATCACATCGTACCCCGGCCACAACCCAACCTTTTTCCTTTGACCCCTCTGGCCATACCCATTCCAAAATTGTCAGAAGATTTACCATCAAATCCACCCAATTCATTAGTAAGTCCTTTTCCTGACATTTTACCTCCCCCCATCATTCATAATCCAAAGAGTTGTTTGGACATATGGTGTATTTCATGTATAAAAGAATAATCATCCCCATCCATCACACTAGGGGATACTGAGACTACCCCATCTATGTTTGGCCCCCCTTCCATAGACAATGACATCATCCCCAATGTACCTCAAACATTGGGTGCTAGCACATTTCTCCCATTGGTTCAAACCTCTGAGGACCCATTTTTCTCACACATCTTCCACTCCGATGAAGATATCATCGAGGCTATGAAAACACCTGACTACCCATGGGATGAAATGCATCATTGTTCTTTCTTCATATCTCAAGAATCATTTCAACCTCGCCTAAACCCTCAGGTTTGTTTGATTGACACTAAATATTTCATCCCCCTAGGACATGTTGATTGGTTCAATAATCCAATCCCCGCACCTGATGCCTTTGAAGAAGGGAACATGGGCAACATCTCCCCTACCATCAAAATTGACATTTCAGTTAAATCGAGCATCATTGAAGAAATTACTCTCAGTGTTGCATGCACCCCTGAGGAGATCACTACTTACAAAACCCTCTTTTAGGAATTCCGAGATGTATTCGATTGGTCATACATGGAAATGCCTGGATTAGAACCTACCATTCTTGAACATTGCATTAACACATAGTCGAATGTTACCCACATTAACCAAAAGAAAAGACTACTTCGTCCTTCAAAATCCATGGCTATCAAAGCCAAGATTGATAAATTATGATCCATCGGATTCATATATCCCATAGCATATACATCATGGGTTTCCAATCCTGTTCCAGTCAACAAGAAACAAGGAACCATCCGCGTATGCACCAATTTCTGCAATCTCAACCAAGCATGTCCCGAGGACAATTTTCCCACTCCCTTAACGATCAAGTTATCGACGCTTGCATAGGACGCAAATTCCTCTCATTAATGGATGGCTTCTTCAGCTACAATCAAATCCAAATTCGCCATGCAGACCAATACAAAACTGCATTTACCACCCCATGGGGCACCTTCACCTATTGCGTTATGCCATTCGGCCTTAAAAATGCTAGTGCTACTTTCCAGCTGGCCATGACATATGCTTTCCACTATCTCACCCATATCATTCTAGCCTACTTAGATGATATCACTACTCAGTCTAAGAAAATGTCTGAGCATATGGAACATTTATGACTTGTATTTCAAGATTGTCGCCAATATAATATCCGATTGAACCCCCTAAAATGTATGTTCTATGCAATCGTAGGACTTCTACTTGGTTTTATCATTTCCAACAAAGGAATCACAGTGGAGCCCATCAAGGTCCAATCCATTAACGAGATCACCCCTCCAAATAATTTGCGACAGTTACAAATCCTTCAAGGCAAAGTCAACTCCCCACACCGCTTTGTCCCCGATTACGCTATACATGCCCATGGCTTCTTGCATTTATTACGATGCGATATTCCCTTCCATTGGGATCAACATGCCTAAACCGTTTTTGACTCGTTAAAAGAAGCACTCAGCAAAGCCCTCTTGATTAGTCATGTTAGACATATTGTCATTGATATGTTGTCATTAATGTTAACAGTCGATGTCATTGTGATGTGATGATAAGTTGTCACTGATGAAACTGTCATTGATGTCAATAGTATAACAGTTAGCAGAGAATGAAAATGTCAAATAGTATGCAAAGAATGAAAATGTCAGGCAGTATGCAGAGATCAAAGCTCAGAAGGAAAAGTGCATTGCAGACACATGATCATATCAAGTCGTGACCGTTGGATACGCAAGCGCCAAATCAAGGGTGGGGATTGATTAAAGAGAATGAAGGGACAGTTAAACAATGCGATAATTTCAATCCCGCAATTAGTCTAGATCGTCATATTACAAGAGAAGGATCGTTGGAGGACTGGTCAACGACCAGATCAAGTCATGACCGTTGGATATGCAAGTGCCAGATCAAGGGAATGGATTGATTGCGAAGCGCGAAGGGAGAATTAAACAACGCGTTAATTCCAATCCCGCAATTATTCTAGACCATCGATCATCACCCACCAATAGATCTACGGTTGGCATCAGTTCCACTACCAAACGAGCAATTTCCATTGTGGAACTTGACCATAGTTTTAAACGTCATGCTAGTGAGGACCCCACAATCATCCCTGATTGTTGATCTGCTACAAGAGCATTCTCAACCATTGGATCAAGTTGAGTGGAAGAACAGAGTAATTCATGGACCATATATCATGGAAGTGACATACGCATGGTCAGCCCAGCATTGACCACTTTGAGTAAAATCGAACAAAGGAAATGTGCATGAAGGAATTTTAGCCAAAGCCAAAGTTTTGAAGTAAACATGAGCCATCCGATCATAAGTAACTTTATGGGAAAAATAAGATTCGTTGGATTTAAACCAAGGAAAAGCAACATCGCAGACAGATTGAGTCGTCGATCTAAGATCATGATCAATGAACAACATTGATTTTGGGTTAAAAGTTGTGAGGTTACACTTTGGGTAATCTCACTTCGGGTAAAATGAGAAGTAAGAAAGGTCGAAGTCCTGAAGTGGACATGAGTCGTCCGATCTGAGGAACACTTTGGGAAGTATCCCAACCATTAGATCCAGTTTAGTGGAAGGATAGGGTAAGCCACAAAGTGTCCCAAAGTGGACACAATTCGTCTGATCTAAGGAACACTTCGGGAAATATCTCGACCGTTGGATCAAGGAAAGTAGAAGGATAGAATAAGCAAGGCAAAAGGCTTGAGATCCCGAATACCTGAATTCTCGATAGTCATTGGATTGAGTTAATATTTTTTGGGTTAAATGAGGACCATCAGATCTAGACAATAAATGATGGTCATTGGATCAGAATAATAGTCAACTTTGACGAAAAAGGATTCAGAACATATGAGTTCACCCGAAGGCTGAAGTTCTGAAGTCGCTCTCAGCCGTCGATCTGAGATACATTTCGGGAGTTAGGACAACTGTTAGATCCAGGAGAAGAACATGTGCCACATGAGGAGATCTACGTCATCAAGGACACATGGCATAATCAGATGAAGACAAGTGTCAAAGTGCAGTTGACATTTCAGGTATGTGTGAGTCATGAATCTAAGTGACATGTGGAAGACACTCAGTCAGTGCCACGTCAGCAAGTTACGTCACTCTAAGAGTTTGTACTTCAGGAGTTTCACCACCAGCAAATACTCAAAGTCCCGAAATTATGAAATGAATGAGACCATTCATCGTGCAAATAACATCCAACCATCTGGTCTACTTCGGTGAAATGAACTCCGGAAGATTGAAGGATTGTGAAGGACAAATCACCCGAAGTGTCGAAGGCCGAAGTTAACGCTAACCGTTGATATAATTCGGGAGAATTATCGACCATTGATCAAGTACAGTGGAAGGATAGAGTAAGCGTAAACCATGAAGTGACATTAATTGTTGATCTACTTCGGAGAGCGTTCTCAGCCATTGAAGATTATGGACACACATCTTTTATTCGGGAGATTTGTAAAGAAGCTAGAAGTCGTGAAGGATGAAGTCCCGAATTAACGACAGTCATCCATCTCATCGTGCAATTAAAATGTGACCGTAGATCTTGACAAGTGATCAAGAACTTATTTAGCCTAGTGTCTTGTCACCACATGCGGTCTTATGGAATAGAGAAATAAGGGTAAAAGAAGAGGCAACACTTAAATCAATGAGCCCGTGGTTTTGCGCATATGGTCATATGTAAATGGTTTGAAGGAAAAGCCTCATATAGATTTAATTCGACATAGAGTTAACACTAGAACAATACAGAGAATTGATAAAAGATCAAATATGATATGTTGGTGAACTGAGAACACAATAGAAGCATGAGTACGATATAATGAGTCGATCCATGTATGTGATCAACGCATGAAGACAAAAGAACTGACACACAGGTATCATTAAAAGAGAGTTAATTCATGAGCATTATGAGTAAAGGATAAAAGGAAAAATGATATTATTTAAAGATTAACATTATCATTTAAATGAAAAGGTATAATGGTTCAAATATCAAAAGACACAATGATTCAAATTCACACCAGTTGGAAGACTATATAAACAAGAAAGAATGGTGAGAAGAAGCATAGTTGAATTTGTTGAAGTATATATATTTATATAATGGATTGACTAAATGTTCATTCTATCAGGTTGGTGCATGTTTACAAGTTGGGTCTTGTATGAGGATTGGATTCCTCACATCTCAGTTGGATCTAAGATCAACAAGTTGGGACTTGTTATGAGGGTTGGATTCCTCATTTCTCAGTTGGATCTGAGAACTACAAGTTGTGTCTTGTAACATAGAGTTGGGTCTCTCATACTTGCTTGAAGATGAAGATATTCAAATATTGATCTTATGTATTCATTCAAGTTAAATAAATAAATAAAATATTTATTCTTTTATATATTGGTTGAGAATATGAAATAAATATATGTTGTTCAATTAATTTATGAAAAGTGGAAAATTGTCCAAAGTTTTGTGACACTAATTCACCCCCCCCTCTCAGTGTCAAGTGTCCATTTCAACAATTGGTATCAAAGCAAGGTTCCTTCAACACAATTTAAACACTGAAGGTAGATTCAGAAGAAATGGGTGGCCAAATCGTTATCTCCACAAATGAAGCTCCCTTATTTGATGGAACAAATTATTCTTCATGGAGGGAAAATATGAAAACATATATGAAGTCAAGAGGATATGTAGTTTGGGATTCAGTAGTAAGTAAGCCCTGGCACTTATCTACTTCAAAG
>ML800738.1:118099-129649 GCA_009831015.1 Picea engelmannii
AAGCATCCAAAGTTACTCAAGTGTTGCAGACAACACTTGTCTCAAGGGGAGGGGCATGTTAAGCCCTAAATAGTGGCACATTACCCCTTAATTGGGGCATATTAGATTAGTAATGTTATTTTATTTATGTCGACTTGGGTCCATTAGTTGTAACTGTACCTCCTAGTCTCCTATATATACCAAGGAGACATTTTCATTTGGAATCATCTTGTATTTGGACATTTATGTGGTGTATAAGGAGGTTGCCCCCTCGAAGAGGCTTATTATCTGAAATTATCTCTTTTTCAAGGCGTTGAGTCCTTATTCTGAGGTTTTTCTATGCTATATTGATATTTGGTTCTTAACACTGTACATACCAATGTTTGGAAGAGGACAATCTTGTTGCAATTGTATCTCATGTTGGATACCCCTTTTAGGAGGCAATCCTTTTGGTTCCTGAAACATCTCATCATATTGGTTAACAACCTCATACAAATCAGATTTCAACTTTGCATCGCAACCTTGGAAAGCTTATTTTTCAACATTGTCTTTGGGTTTGATCATCAAGAGGACAAAGTTCTTACTATCATTGACTAATCTCTTCCTTTATCCAGCATTTACAAGTGACACATTCAACTTCTTTGTATGTGCTCTAACAATGTACTCAACTAAATTTTTAAACAAATGATATTTGTTCTCATGGCGATGAAAGATGGCTCTCCTATCATATAAATATGAGCTTCCCAACAAAATTCCACAAATATCCAATGGAATAACATCAAGCTCTACCTCATCTATAAAGTTTGCAGTGATGGCAAATCTAAGTTTACATCTTCTTGTCACATGCAATTTGGCATTGTCACATATCCATCCTAGAGGGTAAGGTTTAGGATGTGGAGTAGTTTCCAATTTTAATTTCTTGACAGTGTCTTCAGATATGAGGTTTGCTTGAGATCTAGTATCAAAAAGAGTATCTATCTTGGTATGCTTTGAAATAACCCTTATGTGGAAAAGTTCTATTCTTTCTTTTTCATGTTGAGTTTCATTGAGGCTGCTACTACTTGAAGAACTAGTATTTGCAATAGAACCCTTACCTTGAAAACCCATGGCTGTAATTTTTGTTTCATCTCCCAAATCAGAACCTAAATCATGTTGTGTAGTTGCAGTAGTCTTTGGTTTCCCCTTATGGCTGAACTTTTTGGGTCTCATTTCAAGATGAAGTTTCCAACCATGGTCTTCATCATGGCCATCTTTTGAACAATGTTTACATGAGAGTTTCTCTCCCTCTTTCTTGACTAAAGCATTCTTTCTTCCATTTCCTTTAAATTTCCTCTTTCCCTTGTCTCCCTTAACAAATGGCTTCTTGTTGCCCTCTCAAGGTTCATTCCTCCCTCTTGCTTCCAAATGAGTTGCCTATACACACACTTCATCTAGATTTGTAGGATTAAACATAAGTATTGTGTGCCTCAAGTAGCTACACAATCCTCCAATGTATTTGAGTGAAGTTTCTTGAGAAGATAAATCTATACCCAAAATCAAAGATCTTCTTCTAAATTCTTGAGTGTAGATTTGCACACTTTGCCCTTTAGCTTGTCTAAAATTTTGCCAATCCATAATAGCTTTCTGCATGTATGCTAATGGATAAAATTGTCTTTTAAGTGCAACAATAAAATCATTCCAAGAGGATAAAAATTTACCATGTTTCTTCATCTCCTCTTGAGTTTTGGTTTCCCACCAAATAAGTGTTGCACTTTCCAATCTAAGAGAAGCAAGTTGAATCTTAGTTTCATCATCTTTGATTCTTTGTATCCTACAATACACTTCAATATGACGAATCTAGTTATCCAATTTCTCAACATTTACCTCTCCATTGCACATAGGCAATTCAAACTGAATATCAAGCTTAAGCAAAGGAGTTTGTGGAGGAATTTTACCATGCTTTTTTGGAGAATTTGGAGGTGGTTGTGAAATGGAAAAAGAAGTGGAAGATGGAGGTGAAGGAGGTGGAGTATCACCATTCCCTCCATTTTCTTTTGGAGTTTTATCACCACTATCTTCATTACCTCTTGGAGGATTTGAGATTTCACCTTGCAACCTTGCATTCCTTTCTTCAAATAAAACTTTCACCATTTTTGTCATATCATATAAAGCTTTTCTGAAAGTTTCATCTCCTGAAGTAAGAGTTTCATGACTTTCCTCATAAGCCATACTTGGTGAATATCTCCTTGAAGCTTGAGGTGATTGTGTAGTTCTCCTTCTTGAAAGTTGAGAACTTGGCTCTACAAGTTGACCTTCTCCTCTTGTGAGCTTCAACCTTGTAAGCATCAGAAAACAAACACTTGCAAACAATCAAACCTTAAAAAACCCATGCTTTGATACCAACTTGATCTGAAAAATGAAAAGGCTCGAGTCTCCTTAAAATTGCAAGTGTAATTTGTATGTGCTTGGGCAATAGGATCAAATTGCAAACATATAAAACTTAACGAGTTTTTACTTAAACATGAGCAACATAAACATACATAACAGCCATCAACAGTAAGCATATTAAGACAACAAAATGATAAAGGAGTTCACCCCTCTCTTGGGCTACATCTCCTGGTCCAACTTCCAATGGATCATTTTCATTAATGCTAAAAGTGTCAAAATCAATGCTTTACATTGCTCAGAATGTAAAATAGATGGTTTCAATGGCTCAAGAACGTCCAAAAATCTCTAGCTGGGCTCTTCCTGCACCTGGTTTGGCCAAAAATTGAGAAGAAATCACTTCTTGGAAGTTTTCTCCTTCAAGCTTGTTGTCTCTGGTTCTCCAAATCTCACCTATGTGTGACTAACCTAGCTCAAGGGTGTTTCCTGTACCAAAAACCCAACACTGCGCCTATTCCATAATTGGTGGCATATTGCCACATGGTTAGGATGCATAGGCACCTTTTTCGGCGGAGGTGTCGGTCGCATGGCCCATGTGGGTGGGCTTCAACCTAAACTTGCGCACTAGTGGATTGATCCGTTGGTGTTTACCGCGCCACTGGTCATATGGAAGAGTTTCTGTGTAGAGTGAACGCGGGCTGGGGCTAAGCCCCGACCCTTTTCTCCTCCCAACCAACGGTCAATGGAAATTTAACTAGTAGTTTCAACGAATAGGGTTAAGAAACATTACGTAGGCGGGTTGGTAGTCCAGTCCTTTCCACTGCTGGAGGTCCCGAGTTCAACCCCCACAAACTCCAACAAAGTTTTAATCAACAAACCAATGACGGGGTGCCACGTGGCAACCCTTGTCTAGGCCACATGGCACCTTCCCATTCTCCAAAACCCTGATACATGTCAGCACCAGGTTGGTCCAACTCAACCATTGCCAACTCACCTGCCCAGTCACCCTACCACGCCAACAATCTACGTCACCCTGCCACGTCAATTGTATGATATGTATGGACAATACGGTCAGCTGCCACGTGGCCTGTACAGAATGTACAGTCAACAAAATTTTGCATGTTTGGCAAAGTGGACATAATGCGATATCTCTCGCATACAATGTCCGTTTGAGCCCGTTCAGGTTGCATTGGGTTTGTGAGGATGAGATCTACGCCATGAATCCATTTTCGAGCAATTTCGAGCACTTTGATTTTTGAGCATATTTTGATCCCCTGGATCATCATGGGTTGAGTGTAATCATCCTTTTTTGGGAAGAGTGAGAGTCAAGCAAGCAAGGAAGAAGAAGGAATTTCGTATGGGAAAAAGGGACAATTTTTACATGCAGATTTTGGGCAACAAGATGGGAGTTGAGAGTTGGGAAGAGCACCAGTCATGTTGTGCTTGAAGGCAACCATTGTTTGGTTGTGTTTATGCTAGAAATGTGGCCCGCGTGTGTTTCTTGTTAAGGAAATGGCTAAATAGCCTTGTGAAGTGTAATGTCCCCACTTTGGGACATCATTACATTTCAAAGTGTTATGATAACCATAGTAGCCAGATGGAGGTTATAGCGAGTACAATGATTATTGAGGGGTATTTTGGGGCCTGAATTACATCGCTCATCTTATTTCATCATTATGATCCATTCCGCACAACTTGGTTTCAGTTTCGTTACATTCCGACGATTTCCATGATTTTGAGTTGTTTTGGGCTATAGGTTAATTAAATTCACTAAGGAGGTCATATTGGGCATAATACTTGGAGGAACCTCTTAGTGTGATAGCTCATTGGAATCAGGAGGAACAACACTACAGGATAGAATGATGAGAAGTAACTTTCAGTGGCCAGGGAAGCCACAAGGAGAGATAAGGTGCTTTTCAGAGGTAAAATAGTTTATTAATTAATTAAAGTGATTTAATTAATTAATTAATAATTAATAAAGTAAAAGTCACTTTGGAGGGACAAGGTGAGCAGGAAGGATAAAAGAGAGGCAAGGACCTCTATTCTCTCATGGATGTTGATTATTAGTTTTTATATCTAGCTTCTAGCTAGTGAGCCCATGCCTTGGGGGTTTTGAGGGTTTTGACTTAACAAACCCTAGAGATCAGCTCGGTGGTGAAAGATCCCACTCAACCTGATCCAAGCTTGGTCACGAAGGTGAAAGATCCCTCCCTCACCATTCTACATCTGATCTACTCAGTCTTAGGAGAGTTCTACACTAGCCACAGGTATAAGAAGAGAGAGGGCGCACCATTGAGGGTTTCTAGCAAGGGGGGCACACCATTGATGAGAGGGAAGTTCAATCCAAGAGATTGGAAGAACTTATGGAGATTCTAGCACTTGGGTTTTCGTTGCAGGGCCTTGACCATTGGCTCTAGTGAATTTTGAGAGAGGTAATCTTGCCAGATGATTTCCTAGAGCATTGACACATTTTGACAGGAGGAGGGTGCTATTCAGATTCAAATCTATTCAGTTTAGAGGGGTTATACTTCATATATGACATTGATACTTCACCCAGAGGCTTACAGTGCCTCGATCTATCTTTCTGGGGAGTTTCAGGACATTTGGAGGTCTCCTTCATCAGGGCCGGAATATTAGGGTTTAACAATATTAAGGAGGGTGCAGGTCCACTTGGGGATTCAACATTTGGAGGAGTATCTCTTGGTATTTCGGTATGAGACTTCAGAAGGGGACTCTACTCACCTCGATCTACAATTTGGCATATTCATCAGAGTGTTTGGAGGCCATGAGAAGCAGGGCCGAATTGTTGAGGGTATTCAGTCCTCCAAGAGGGCATGACTTAGCCAGTCTTGGGGTTTGGCACTTCAGTGGACCGAGATCTTGTCATGTTCCTCATCTATAGCCGTCATATGGCCTTTGGAGGCTTGTAGCTTCTATCCTTGATCTTGTTGAGGATCATCTTCACCTTGCTATTAACTCTTAGCTATATTGTACCAGATCTGTAGATATATTGTATTAGGTTCTTCTACTATTATGAATAAGATCACATCTGAGGCATTTTTGGGTTGTCTATTATATTGTTAATCGTGCATATGGTTGAGGTATGTTTCATGGCTATATCTTCTTATCTGTTGCTGTAAACACACATTAAAATCATCAGTATAACCTTAACACAACCTAAAAGACCATAATAAGCAAAGTGTTTGACGAAATGCCACAACCAGAAAACAATTAAAAATTCATGCAAAACGTGATGTTCCTGGCATCTTGGCTTGGGAACATTACACAAAAGCTGCTGTGAGCACTCCTGGAGAAACTAAGAGTTCATGGAGTCCCCAAGTAATAGATTCCTAGCCAACCAAGTGCACTGGAAGCCCTGATAAACAAATGGTACAACTCGAGGGACTGTGAGTAGTGAAAGGGGTACATTCCTTGGGTTGTGGGGAAGAGAGATGGTGGATTGGGAACCATTGTTGGAGTATAACCTAGGTTTTGGGTTGCTGAGTGTGGAGAGTGGGCAACTAAGTGAGCCAGATCTTCTTGTGGACTCATAGCGTTAGCTTGGGGGTGGCTTGTTGTTGAGAGAAAATAAACAACAAGCCCATGGTTGGAAGGAACATCTTTCGTATGCAACCAGTTGGTTAATTTATAAACGTATAAGTTTTTGTTGTTTTTACTATGATTATTCCGTTGTGTAAATGTTAATTTGAACGCTGTTATGTTTACTAGGTTTGCATGCATTCATGGTTTTTATTATGTTGTTAGTTGCATGAGTAAATCAACATGTTGTTTTGCTGTAATTTTATGGGCCTGCTGCCCCTTGGTTTATTTTATATGTATGGGGCGTTTTTAAATTTCATTTTAGTAGGCAGGTACGTTACAACCATTTTCATGCCTCAAGTATTAACATCATCACTTGATATAAATGTCAGAACAATGTCCCTTAGTGCACCATATCACATGAGTTAGTTGAGTTGAGCATGGATGGAAGGCATATGTGGGCAACTCTTCGTGGAGAGTTCAGAATAACATCATCGGATATGTTGTCTGAAATGTGGATCATG
The DNA here is from genome assembly GCA_009831015.1 of Picea engelmannii. Classification (NCBI taxonomy): domain Eukaryota; kingdom Viridiplantae; phylum Streptophyta; class Pinopsida; order Pinales; family Pinaceae; genus Picea; species Picea engelmannii. The sequence continues at coordinate 124,507 of ML800738.1, forward strand.
GAGAAAAAATTTCTCCTCTAATTACCTCTAAAAATGGGGGGTGACAAACCCCAATAGACAATGACCCTTATGCTAACAAGGACATCCATATAATTGATGACCCCATATTAATATAATTGTTGATTGATTATGGAGAATTATGCTTGCTTACTCCACCTTCCCCTTTCTCCCTTACATGACTTTCAAATATGCATAACTATAAAATCTGTCTCTCTTATTTCTAAACGGTTAGAGGATTAATTTACACCATATAAACTCACCATGCTTTATACCGATAAAGAAAATTAAAAACATTGCCCCCTCACTCCCTTACACCAAGATATAAACCCACTATGCTCTTTAAGCCGGTAAAGAAAATTAAAAACATTGCCCCCTCAACCTTGCACTCCCCTCTCCTAATTCGTAATTCGTGGAGCAATTATAATTACGTCCTCGTTAAACATGATAGGATTTGACAACCATGTTTTAGGAATAAACCCGTGAAAGGATAAGCGAATGAAGAGAACGCAGCCATTTCTGGTGGTATGGCTGCTCAAGCCTTTGCAGAGCTGAAGAGCATGGTTTCGAGACCTCGAACAATTCCTCCTCTAACTTTCAATCTGCCAAAGATGCCTACAATTCAGGTCTTCTACAAAACATCTCATCCAATAGTAATTCACAACGACCACAGACAGCTAAATTGGTGCAGGAATCCTATATTTGGTCGGAAGGCCCTTGCAATAACTACGATTAGCCATTGTAGGCGACTCACAGGCAATCCGAAGGGGCTATTTCTGAAGCATCTCTCAGACTCGGCATTTCAGAAGAAGACGAGGACGACAACAGAGGAGCCTGATTTGCAGCATTCTATCAGGCGAGCTCAACCACAAGCCGCAACTCAACTTTCCTCTGATATCCAGTAAGTACAGGAGAACCTAATGTTATTTCTTTACACAACAATTTGCCACTGCCCATCAAACATTTAACCAGTTGTTCAAATTACACCATTCAGACCTGTAGAGTTAGATTTAACCTCGATATTAGTGGTATTGTCTATATTAATTTTTTGTACGACACTAATCTAAGTAAATTACTTGTATAGTCATGCTGTGGTTCAATGGGAAAGACAGTGGCAGGTTTTTTTTTTTTAACTGGCGGAATCTGCAAGTGAGTCTGTTTCATACTCGTGTGATACAGGGTCGATTCCGACCACTATCATTATAATCTATAATTGTCATATGTATGTCCCTTTTGCAGGCACGTATAAATTGGGGATTTGAACTTGAAACTTCATTGAACATATCACTTCATATAACAGCACTTACTGGTTCCCCGATGCAGTAACCTCTAGCCGATTGAAAGTGCTTGTGGTCAGTGTCATTCGCTACTCGAGGGCTGTTTGGCCTTATGACGCCCAACATCTTTGGGCATGTTGCAATGCTTCTCCTGAATTTAAAGGAAGTGCTTTAAAATAAATAAATTAGTGGTATAATTTTTGCACCTGCAACATATGTTGCATTGTTGCGGGGGCTTCTATGAGACATTCAATTCAGAAAAAATCGAGTACTTTTCAAATCCTTACCAGAGATGGTATGGTACAGTACTGTTTCTTAAAAGATGGTATGGTACAGTACTATTTCTTATACAAGAGATAAGAATTGCTCAAAATATGCAATTGTGAAGCGTGGATTTATCTCGAGAATCCCTTAGTGGATAGAAAGTGTTAGAAGAGTTATGCTACTTTGTGGTCTTCTGCACCGTGGCCACATGTCCAATGGAGGAGACCAGAAATAAACATTAACCTTGTAACGTCCCCCCTTAATGTTTTGGGGTAACGTTGCACTTGAATACAACTTGGGAAGTTTTCATCACATTTAGCAGAAAGAAATGTCTTGGGTATTTTTCTTGGGAAAAAAACTTTTATGATCAGGTCACACCAGAAATCTGTAACAAGGCTGTTATTGCTTAAACTCAATCGAAAATACTTGTCAGATGTTTTTCTCTGTTGTTTTTGGTCCAATCTTACATGGATTTGTGGCGTTCTTGGGCTGTTGGGAATCTTAGTACAAAATCAGATCAAAAAAATGATTATTCCTTCGACAGGCTGAATTCGGGGATACAGGAAAAGGCGAAGCTTTGTCTAAGTGGAGGATGACTGAGCAAAGGGGTGGAGGATTGCAATGCTTGATGGCCTTTGCTCGACGATGGAGTGATGGCTGATGGCTCTGCTTGGCAAGGGAGCTAGCCATCTGAGGCTTGAGCTGCTTAGTGCTGAGCAAGAGACCTGTACCATTCCTCAAGCAAAATAATGAGAAAGCAAAGCATTGGTGAAGTGCTTGTTCACCGAGCAAAGCGGAAGAAACCTGTCATGCTCGGCAACTTTGCCTGACTTTAGTGGAAATCCTTTGCTCAACAAAGAGGTGAGCCACTCCATGGGCTTAACACCAAGCAAAGGACATACATTAATTACTGAGATAGTTGAATGAGGAAGGAGTTTTGCTGGGGGAGGAGTTTTGGAGAACTGAGATTTTGTCACTAGGTATTTCTGGCAATAAGAACTCAAAATACACGGGGGGAGAAAAGTCGGGAAGTAGGGGAAACTTAGGTAAAGGTGGAGATCCAAGAGCACGAAGAAAACCTGATGTGAAGGAGAAAGGGAGCTGGTCTTTTGAGACCGGGTTTTCGCCTAGCGGGGACTATCCATAAAACTCTGACCAAGAAAATATGGGGAGACTGAAAGGCCTTGGGTCCCAAGGCAAAGCACGGGTTAAGCTGATACTTGAGCCTGTGACATCCTTATGACAATTGGCAAATGAGTGTCGTTTTAGCTGTAGTTTCACGAATTATTGAGGAGTCTGATCGTTGGGGAACCAAACTGGTTCAATTGTCATAACAAATGTCACCGATTCTTTAAGGAGGCCCACTTAAAGGCAAAGGATAGCGGTGGAGGGAGTTGTTGGTTGATTGAGAGATCACAACGAAGTCCACATTGAAGGAGAAGAAGAGAGCCATTAGTAATGAAGGCTTTTGACCCCATTGCCTGGAGTGTCAAATAATGTAGTGCAAGCCCTATGGATGAAAACTGTTGGATTTTTAGTACATCAGAGAGTGCCCAACAACCATTAACGGTAGCAGTGAGCAAAGAAGATCTTGGGTGCATGTAGAGAAGGTATAGTACAATAGTGCATATAACAACCTTAATGACATAAGTAACAGTTCCACTTCCTTCAATAGTTCCGTACAACAATGAATGAGGGCACAAGAGCATTTATGGAGGAGATAGAGGGTGCATACATGAGCCATCCTCAGTTTAGTTTCAGTTTAGATGCTTTTTTTATATTTAGTAGTTTAGTTTTATTTTTGAGTTTGCTTGAGTTAGTAGTTGCATGCATAGTTAACTAGGGTTTGCAAGTGGAAAGTTTCCAAGATTAAATGAGGCACAAATCCATAGAAGAGAGAGATGCAATGCATACTTGCACTCTCCTCTAGTGGGTGCACCTTCTTGGGAATAGTTCTTTCATGCAGGATGAGCGTGCTAATTCCAAGGCTAGGAATAGATCTAGAGCGTGCTAATTGTGCAAGTGTCCAGATTCATTGTACGTTCTAGTCTATAAAGGAGAAGATTGAGTATAGGTTTTATTCATTCAGTTTTCAGAGTAGGAAACAGTGGGTGAAGGGTAGAGTTTGAATCTTTCGGCGTGTTTCTTGTTTTCAAGAGTAATAAACAGTGACATGATTTGTGTTTCAAATACTTCTTGTTACTTTCTTTAGTTTGATGCGTTTCAATTCCTAGTAAAAATTAGATTGCAGTTTTGATGGAGATTTCAGTTCTCTGTTGTTCTAAATAGTTAGGTTAGAAATCAGAGTAGGACCATTACCATGTGTTGAAGAATTGTAACATGGTATCAGAGTGACATGTCTGAAGCCTTCTAGAATTCCATGTATAGAGAGATCGGCCTTGAAGGAAAGAGAGCTGTCAGAGGGTTTTATTGGGCAATATGTGTAGGCTTTGGTGATTGAAACAGATTTGTGTCAATGATTGACACGTGACCTAAGAAAGGTTGTGGGGTGTGAAGCCCTAGCTGATCTGGTGAGTGAAGATCGACACTTGTTCAGTGGAGTTTCGGTAATGGTCATTTCTCGTATGTGAGAGAGTCACCTTTTGGAGGGTGCTTCTAAATTTGTGTCATGGAAATGCAGAACCTGTTAGAAGCAGTGAACCTTTGGTTCCTTGTGGAGAAGGAGGTCAAACTTCCTACAGTTCTCGAAGATTTGGCAAAGTACAACAAGATTGCAGTGAACTCGAAGTGAGTCTTGTTGGATTCGGTGAAGGATCATCTGATCCCTCATATTGGTGGCAAGAGCATTGCCAAGGAGATGTATGATGCCTTGGGAACCCTGTACTAGAGTGTGAATATATCCAGGAAGATGATGCTCCCAAGGAACAAGCTCACCACAACCTGCATTTGCAAGATAGATACAATAGCTAGCTATTGTTGTTTTTTGTAGCTTCGGGCAGGTATTCTCACGTGCCCTAGCTGTTGGGCATGTGGTCATAGGCACCACATCACACTTTCGGTTTGGTGAAAACCCCCTTGGATTCTGAGCTGGAGGCTTGGGGGCTTGGTGATGGGCTTTGTGGGTTTGTATTGGGGCTTCACACCCACAAGAAAGTCTAATTTGATGTTGATTTGTGGAGGGGCTTCTATGTTGACCCCTAAGACTTGTATAAATAAAGAGGAGGTCATTGTGACATTTTATTATTGTGGAGAAAAGAGGAGAGAGCCTTGGTGATTTCAGTCCAGCCTTTGGTGATTGCAGTCCACATAGGGAGAGAGGCATCTAGGCCTCTGTCTGCTGAGTTTTTGTCTTTGTTTGGGCAGGTATCAAGGAGAAGGAGGGCCGCAGGGCTGTTGGGAGCTAAGGAAGGGGCTGCCTCAGACTTGTAAAGCAGCCTAGGTAGCTCGACCAAGGAGGGCAAGACTGCTGGAGGTGTCTTAAGGTTGCATAGTGTTATCCCCGATATCCAGGGATAACTAGGAGATCATGTCTCGAGGCCCACATGGTCCTAGACATGGAGTACCGAGAGCGAGATTGACTTGAGCATGGCCCTGGAGGGCCCATTTTTCTTCTTCGCAGCCAGACTTGTCCTGTCAGCAGTAGC
>ML800739.1:16914-29532 GCA_009831015.1 Picea engelmannii
ACTAAAAAGAAGCATCTAGAGGAAGATCCTTCTAGAAGCGGAAGATTCTATTAGGTCTTCTTACATCCACCTTATTCTATTTTATTGAAAGGTCTTATTAATATTGACCTTTATTACATCCAAATACATTGATCTACCTATGTTCGGGTTAGGACCTTAACAGTTTATATAGAACCCTTGTTCTGACGATTTCTTTTGAGGTTTATTCATTACAAGTTTCCAGCTAAACCGTTCCAGGATTCAATCAAGATTTACCTCGCTTTGTTGAATTTAGACTTGCACGACATTAAGATCATTGACCCTTACAGTGGTCAATTATCACTGTATTTCTTCCTTCTTATTCATCTTATTGTGTGACGATTATCCCTGCAATCCACAGAGCTGATCAATCTATAAAATTATACCTTGTGGACGAGTTCAATTGTGATTTCATCAGACTATACATAATCACATCAAATACAATCCATCTACAAGAATAACACACTCCATAACAATGAACATAGACTCCTTTCCTGTAAGCTCGAAACATAGCTTCTTATTTAATATATTCATCAAATACACAAAACATATACATAATTTTACATAAGGATTTCAATGCCTCTTTGCCCAGATCATGTCGATAGGCCTCTTTTTCTCCCCCTCTGGCCTAAGTCTTCCTTCAATTGGCCACCTTTCTATGTCTTGATCTACCCTATCAATGGATATCTCGATGCCTTACAAGTTACAATCAAATAATTATCCTAGTCTGAAGCTAAAAATAGCTCAGATCCACAAATTACTCAACAAATCCCTAATACAAAATTCAGATTCACAAATTTCTCCTAAGGACCCTAAAATCACTCAACTTATCTCTTCGATATCTATCCTATTTAGGTAGTCTCGATTACATTACAATATATCACAACTAATTGCATCAATATTTAGAAACCAACCATTGTCCTCAACAATCTCACTCTTCTAGACACATGCACAAAAACTCAAGAAATACAACATTTCATTAGGGAACCAAATCCCTTAGTAAACTTTGAGAGACCCCTTAGATTCGCTCCTTAGGTCTTAGATTTGGAAGCTCATATGCTCCTGCATAAACATTTAGGGGGTGTTCATCGAGAAGTTAAATGAACCATGTACCCGAAGGACATGCTATTAGAGTGACAATTGCAATGGTTAAGGACCCATGTATTATGGTGGATGGTTGTTCCTTTAAATGGATTTTGAAAGTTTGGTGATGTCTACTTGAATGAGGTATGAGATGTAAGTATAAGGTTGGAACAAATATAAAAGAATTTCATCATGGGGTTCTTCTATTCCTAGTGGAGCATTTGTTGCCAAGGACTTAATATTGATGGAAGACTTGACATGATAGAAATTAAGACAAGTACTTTTTAAGGGGGAGTGTTGAAATTAGTAACTCCTACTTGTAGTATGTGTGATATTTAATAATACGATAAGATTTTGGTTTGTTATTGTATTGGTTAGTGTGAGGTAGAGTTTGTATCTATGTGAGACGCATGTTTCTAATTTTTAGGAGGTCATTAGATCTAGTTGGACATGAGAGATTCTTTCCAACTAGTTGACTCATATTTTGGTGTGTGGGTGAGATATTGTGTGTGTGTGTGTGTGTGTGTGTGTTTGTTAAATAGATCACTCAACACAATTTTAGTTTGTGGAAACCATGTCTACTCTCCCATTTATCTACAACAGCTTCAAACTGAGAAATACAATGTCTTCTTTGTTGTATGGGCATCAATGTAGTTTGTAAAAGACTACAAGTGAATATCAGTTTGTGAAGATACAAATTGGAACCATTTTTCCTTGATCGATGTTAAGCCTCTATGGCATTCATACATAATTGGCACTTCTCTCTCTTTTTTTTAACCACAACTTGGAGATATTTATATTAAGCAAAAACTATAACATAGCTCGTAGCAAGTTTACATAAGCAGTTTGCTTCAAAATTCTTTAAACACAAATCTAAAGAGAGAGCATTTATGAGCCTATAATTATATCTATATAATTCCATGAGAAACACATATCAATATATCTTAGTGGTGTAGATTCTTCAAAAAAGACCTAGATATCTAATTACTTTAAAAAACATACAAACTTAAAAAAAGAAATGATGGTTGGTTGCTTCTTCAAGTGATACTTTAGCTTAGTCCCAATGCAATGTGACAATTTCCACATTCTCCATAATTTTACATAAGGCTTTCAATGCCTCTTTTCCTAGATCATGTCGACATGCCTCTTTTCCTCCCCCTCTGGCCTAATTATTCCTTCAATTGGCCACCTTTCTATGGCTTGATCTACCCTATCAATGGCTATCTCGATTCCTTACAAGCTACAATCAAATAATTAGCCTAGTTTGAAGCTAACAAAAGATCAGATCCACAAATTACTCAACAAATTCCTAATACAAACTTCAGATCCATAAATTTCTCCTAAGGACCCTAAAATCACTCAACTTCTCTCTTTGAGATCTTTCCTATTTAGGCATTCTCGATTACATTATAATCTCTCACAACTAATTACATCAATATTTAGAAATCAACCATTGTCCTCGTTAACAATCTCACTCTTCTAGATACATGCACATAAACTCAAGAAATACAACATTTCATCAGGGAACCAACTCCCTTAGTAAACTTTGAGATACCCCTTACGTCTGCTCTTTAGGTCTTAGATTTGGAAGCTCAGATGCTCCCGCATCAACATTTAGGGGGAGTTCATCAAGAAGTTGAATGAACCATGTACCTGGAGGACATGCTATTAGAGCGATAATTGTAGTGGTTAAGGACCCATGTATTATGGTGGATGGTTGTTCCTTTATATGGATTTTTACAGTTTGGTTATGTCTACATGAATGAGGTATGACATGTAAGTGTCAAGTTGGACCAAATATAATTTTTTTTCATCATGGGGTTCTTCCATTCATAGTGGAGAATTTGTTGTAGAGGACTTGATATTGATGGAGGACTTGACATGATAGAAATTAAGACACATACTTTTTAAGGGGGAGTGTTGAAATTAATAACTCCTACTTGTATTATGTGTGATATTTGTTCATACAATAAGATTTTGGTTTTTTATTGTATTGGCTAGTGTGAGGTAGAGTTTTTCTTTATGTGAGACATCTGTTTCTAATTTTTAGGAGGTCATTAGATCTAGTTAGATATGAGAGATTATTTCCAACTAGTTGACTCATATTTTGGTGTTTGGTTGAGATATTGTGTGTGTGTGTGTGTGTGTGTGTGTGTGTGTGTGTGTGTGTGTGTGTGTGNATTTTAGTTTGTGGAAACCATGCCTACTCTCCAATTTCTCTACAAAAACGTCAAACTGAGAAATGCAATGACTTCTTTGTTGTTTGGGCATCAATGTAGTTTGTAAAAGACTACAAGTGAATAACACTTTGTGAAGATAAATATTGGAACCATTGTTTCCATGATCGATGTTAAGCCTCTATGCCATTCATACATAATTGACACTTCTCTCTCTTTTTTTCTAACCACAACTGGCAGATATTTATGTTAAGCAAAAAATATAACATAGCTCGTAGCAAGTTTACATAAGCAATTTGCTTCAAAATTCTTTAAACACAAATCTAAAGAGAGAGCATTTATGATCCTATAGTTATATCTATGTAATGCCATGAGAAACACATATCAATATATCTTAGTGGTGTAGATTCTTCAAAAAGGACCTAGATATCTAATTACTTTAAAAAGCATACAAACTTAACAAAATAAATGATGGTTGGTTGCTTCTTCAAGTGCTACTTTAGCTTAATCCCAATGCAATTTGACAATTTCCACATTCTCCAAAGTTGGTGAATAATTTCATCTTCCTTCGGTACCCCATAGCTTGAATTAATGTATTGCACTTGGTTGGATGCTCTAGATTGCTCACCTTTGGTCAAATTGATGACCATGTTTTGAAGCATCTTACATTCAAATTCTATAACTAAAATTTGATTCTTCAATTGAACTAAAGTACCCATAATTGTATCAATTTGAGAAGTAACCTCTTGATCCTTCTCTTGAATCTTAGTTGTGGATGTCATGATTGAGCTTATGTTTCCTTGAATAGCGTCCTCATGAAATCTTAGTGCCCATCAAATCTCCCGTAACTCCTTGTAGTCCATATGTATACTAGAATAGTTTAAGGTCAATTGTAGATGGAAATTTTCAATATTTCCTATAGTGACTAGCCTTTATTTCTCTTTTGAGATCCTTGAAGCCCATAACAAATGAAAATTACACTTTTGAGCGGTCCAGAAATAAATCACATAGTGATACACTTTTCAAGTAGAACATAGGATACCACAGAAAGTGCAAAGTTGAAATCACAAAGATTGAAGGGGAAATGCCTTAGAAGAATACCTTCCACTTAGAAGAATAAAGGGGCAATTCCTTCCATACCCAAAAGGTATTTTCAAAGTCTTGGTCGAAGCCAAAATCAAAGATGAAATCACTTTGAAGAACAGAAGAATGCAGAGATGGTTTGAAATCATATAAGGATAAAACATAAGCCCTAAATGAGAGACATGAACCAATTTAAAATCCCATGTACATAAACTTGAAACAATCCCCAATGCAATACTCCTTTCAGAGATAGAATAGAAGATAGAGGTGATGTCTTACCTATGTTCTAGAAGATAATTAGAAGCATGCATGCTATCCAAATCAAATAATCGAAACTCACTAGCCCAAATATCATACCTACAAGCTACAACCTCCACGTTAGAAATCCAAATCTCTTAGCCATTATCCCATAATGTTAAGGAGGAATACCTTCCATGCATACAAAATTATGTGGAGCTAAGTGTTGAGGCGTGTGAGCAAAGGGGAGAGGTCTATTTTCATTACATACATTATCATACTATGGACTTACCTTAAGATTTTTCATGTGCCTTCTTAAATGTTTGAAATTTTCCATGTCTTCCATGAAATATTAAGGGATAGGTTGATTACCTAGCTTACCATTGCTAACAATCTCCTCCACTTTTAAAGAAGTATCTTGAGTTGCATCATCATCTGTTAGAGAATTATTTTCCTGAAGAACATGGAATAAGTTCACCTAGGAAATATTATTGGATTTTTATTTGCTTGTTCAAATACTAAAGTCAAAAGAGCATCACCTAGGGTAGTATTCAAGACCATATGCCTTATTACACTCTCCGAGTTCCCTGGCACATTTAGATTTTGAATACCATAGTTGATGGAAATCTTCAGGCATTGCAATAGTGCATAGGCTTCAACCTGGTTATTTGTTAATATACTGAAACCCCAAGCGAAATAAAATTCTATTGTTCCTTTGGGGTTTAGGATAACCCCTCTCACACCTGCCACCCCACATAATTGATGTTTCTCACTAAAGAAATCCATGAACGAAATAACATGTCTTGAAAACGACGCAAAAACAACTTTAAAGAACCAATAAATAGAAGAATGCATACATGATTTCACAGTTTTCGGATTGAATATCATTTCCGGATTGAATATCATTTGTCAATCTAACCAAAAAACACCTTCATAATCAAAACTCTTACTAAATTGAAGAAATTGATGAAATTTAAAGGATATGGAATAAGAATGAGTAACTAAGGTTTCATATCACTCATAACCATATTAAAAATGATTTTAATTTTAATATTTTTAATAATTTAAAAATCATAGTTACGTTATTAAATGATGAGGATGATAATTATTGATATTCACTTAAATTAACATTGATTTACAAAACTTTAAAAAAAGGTAAGGAATTGTTTGGTTTAATTTAAAATTTTATTTTTATACTACAAAATCTTTAAGAAAAGTCACAAAGATGATAAATTCTTTCAACCCATTGCATTTTAAAAATGGTCTAATTTGTTGTTTCATTATGAATCTTTGAGAGTGGGTTCTTATTTTAACAATGTTGATTTTCTTCTTTAAACTAATTAAAACAAAAAAAAATACTTATAATCTTCTACAGTACTTGTTGTGTCAGTATGAATCTTATACTACAAAATCTTTAAGCAAAGTCACAAAGATGATAAATTCTTTCAACCCATTGCATTTTAAAAATGGTCTAATTTGTTGTTTCATTATGAATATTTGAGAGTGGGTTCTTATTTAAACAATGTTGATTTTCTTCTTTAAACTAATTAAAAAAAAAAAAATACTTATAATCTTCTAAAGTACTTGTTGTGTTCTTATTTTAATAATGCTCATTTTCTTCTTTAAGCTAATCAAAACAAAAAAATACTTGTAATATTTTAAATTAGGATTTATCATTACTTTGTAATATCTTAATTTTCTCTTATCCTCAATTTTTTTATCTTTTTTTTACAAACACCAGAGAAATTTTATTATTTAAAAAATTGTAGCCTAAAATCACGATAAGGCAATACATATAAGATTGCCCTCCATCACAGGAAAAAAAAAGAAAGACTATAAAACTATTCGAGCAACTCGTAAACCAAACGGGATTTCCATTTCGAGTATCCATAATTAACGTGAAAAGAACAAAAAAACTCATATAATATGCCGAGAGAAAACATTCATAATAAATACTAATGCAAAGAGGCTCCCGTGGTGCTGCAATTAAAAACTGAGAAAGATCAATCTCAATAACAGTGAGGCCACAAGGGCACATCACAAGTGAGTCTATGCTCACACAATCTATTATATCAATTTGATAAATTTCTTACAATTATATAGGCTAGGATAGCCCCTAATAGTCTCCTGAATATGTGGATCTGAAAACCACTTCAACACAAATCTTGTGTACAGTTTTAACCATTTGCTAAATATGGCATTTCACCATTATTATCTAACACTCCCCTTTAATGGAGAAATAGATTTAATACAAAATGCATAACATGCCTGCCGGTCTTAGTCTTAGCTAGGCTTACAAACATTACAAAGGACAATTCAAACAAAACCTTAAAATTTGTTTCAACTCCATGTATGAGTGAGTTTTTATCTTCCTCCTTTTCCATATTCTAAAGCCTCTATGCATTTTCAATTTAAGTCTTCCATGTTTGCTAAAAATTCCATGTTTCGGCTTCTTATCCTTCATATTCTTGTTGGTGTTTATCATCAATCTGAAAATTATTTCAGAATGTGCATGTTTGTCCTCTTCAACTTTTTCTTCGAAAAATTGTTTGTATGTGAATTGCTGCCACATGCCATTCTCTGTTATTTTCTCTTCACTATTGAGCTTTTGATCATCAACTTGCTACAACATTAACTCATAGTAAAATCTAATTTCTTCAAGACTCCAATGCATCAAAATGCCATGAACTTCATCAGATGTATCCATTGTTGCTTCCTCATCCATGATGTCATCAACAAATTCCAAATCTTGATTGTAGGTGAATACTACAATGTCCTTTTCTTCTACAACAACTTCATCTTGTTGTTCCCAAATGTCAAAACCTGCAAACTCAAAAACATTGTTACAATCATATGAAAAATCATAGGAAGAACCATACTGGTTCTTTTCATTTTGCTCCTCTAAGAGGGTTTTCTTTTCTTCGTCTTTCTTCCTTGCCTCTGACGTTGCATAATAATCTTCATTTTCAGCTTTAACTGTTGTCACAACTAGTTGTTTCATGTATTCAACCTCTTTACCATGCTCTATCACTACAAATAGGTTGTCTTTGACTTGGTTTGTGTATGAAAATGAGCTTCTCTTCTCACCAAACAATAGCTCATTAATAAGATGTTTCTCATGCAATATATTTGACCACTCTTCATGAGATGAATACTTTTCATCAAATTTGACTTCATATGTCTTTGTTTCAAAAAGACTTTCTTCCATAAGACTTTCATTCTCATGGGTTGTTTTACACTTGTCTTTATCAGCTACAAACACACTTTCATCATCAATCATTGCAATTTCAATGCTATCATTTTCAGTCTCTATTTCAACTACAAAGTTTTCAACACAATCATCATTTTCAATATCAATATCTTCATGAACTTCAACATCCTCGCTCCACTTCTTCATTTCAAGAATATCCAAAAATATTTTTGGGCTACTTACTTCACCAAATTCAAGCAAAATACTAGACAATATGTTTTCATCCACTGTTTATATAATAAGTTGTAATTCTATTTCACCTCTTCTCTTATCATAGAAATTGACACTATCTTCCTGATCATAATGCAGTAAATCTACTAACCATAGCAATTTTTTTATTTCAGTTGCCCAAGGTTCATAACCTATACCTGAGAAGAATGGCAGATTTGGCATCACTATTTCATATAATTCATCAAATTCTTCATTCATATGTAGCTCAACATTCTGCTCGTCAAACACAGGTTCTGGAAACACATCATACTGATCATGTTGATTCTTCTTCATGGGTTTCAACTCTCTTCGGAGCTGTTTCAACCTCCTTTGTTGACCCATGAGAACTTCACTTTCTTCTCATCTCACCCACAATTTCTAATAAGTAAAAATATTTTTGCAATAGATGTAAGTACCTTCACGCATAGCGCCTCTTACAGAATGCTAGACTCAAAAAAAGCCATGTGATGGTGCATGCACATCTGAAATAAGATCACAAACTTCAGAAAAAACAAAACTTTGACTGAGAGTTTTTCGATTTGGTGAGGCGATCAGGCGTGAAGAGGAAGATCGTAGCTACAACACTCCAGGGATCGATGAAGGTGAACGTAGGTCCACGCTCACCGCATCAACCTTAAATCCGCTCCAAATTGGAAAGCAGCACGCAGGCAAATAGGTGAAGGGAAGTCGATGTTAAGAGAATCACACAAATACTGGACAACAAACAACACCAACACTGTTATGCGCTCCTTCACCTTACAAATAAAAAATAACTCAGATTGACAGCGCTATTCACAACGCAACCCTACTAAAATTTGCAGTGATATAAATTGCAGTCAACTATAATTGTAGTGACAACGAACACAGCTAGAAGATTCTTCACATCAATTCACTGCACAAAACGGCTCAACAACAACAATGATAGGCTCTCTGTTCAAATTGGCAACGGTGGCTCTTATGCCAGGCGGCCCTGTGCTGTAGATTTTGGCAGCGGCAACAATGCTCTCAGGCAACAAATTACAGATCTAGGGCACGCTGCACACATGCAATAATTTCTAGTAGACAACACTCCATGTTGGATCAGTTCCACGCAACACTCCAGCATCCGATGTGCACCACAGCTCCACACAACGATAAAGATCCAATTGAAATTGGAGAAGAACTTAGCAATTTGGTGACATTTCACAAAATCATAAAAAAAAACCTTTGCACTGCCTCCACAAATCAATCTCTGAATTAAAAATTGGAAAGCTATTTAACTAATGTAATTGCTGAAAAGTGATCTCGATCAGAATGCTGGAGGAAGATTGCTGACAACATCTCCTTGAACATAGAAAAATAACAAATATTGGACAGCCAATACTCCAGCAGCATAGCGAACAACATGAAGATCGTAGTTCTCTCTAGGGAACAATGAATCTCTTGATAACTATGCACACAACACACAGCTTGTACGCACACAGCACGAGTATGCACACTCCAATCTCATGATGGAAATCAATATCTGCTGCAGTTAGCAGCGATACTTCAGAATGGCAGTTTACTACGTGATACTCCTCCACACCAGTCGACTAATATGCACGCAACAATGATGGCGACAACATACAGATTGTGTGGTTCCTCATTTATTAAACTAAGCTCTGATACCAAATTAAAAACTGAGAAAGATCAATCTCAATAACAGTGAGGCCACAAGGGCACATCACAAGTGAGTCTATGCTCACACAATCTATTATATCAATTTGATAAATTGCTTACAATTATATAGGCTAGGATAGCCCCTAACAGTCTCCTGAATATGTGGATCTGAAAACCACTTCAACACAAATCTTGTGTACAGTTTTAACCATTTGCTAACTATGGCATTTCACCATTTGCTGCTCCTTTGAATTCTACTTGTCCTGAGACTCATGTTGACCGCGAGGTCATGGGATAGCTTGGTCATTTCAGATGGAATTAATGATTAGAACTCTTGTTTGATGTTGAGAAACTCGATTATCTCTTTCATGGTCTAAGCCATTGTGTTCACTAAGTATGTGAAACCACTCTAGTGTTTCAATTTTTTGCAAAGTGTTTTCATTCTATTTATAATGGCCATAAGGTGAATGCTAATTGTAGAGGTCCTTGAAACCATATACTTGATGATCATTGAGAAATGTCTTAAGACTTGAGTTTTTTAATCTGCGATCTCAAATGTACTTTGAACTTTGAGAAATTGGAAGAGCACATAAGCTTCTGCCCTATTATTAGACACTATGTCCCTTGTCCACAATTTCTTCTTAAATTTATATATAATAATGTTTTTAATAATGTTTTTATTTTGTAAAGAGATATCTTCCTCCATACTTGAATGATTTAGCATGATTTCACGATGTTCTTAACAAGAAAAATTATGTTTTATGAAAAGAATAAATTAAAAATAATTAAAAAAAAATAATAGTGTAATTTTGATTTTTAAAATTATCCTAAATATATTTTAATTTCAAATTTATTAAAAAATAAAAAAAAACGAAAATACAAACTTATAAATTGGATTTATGTTTATTTATTTATTATTATTATAGTTATTTTTTAATACATTATTTTTTAAAAAACATATAAATATCTAAATAGAAAAAAATAAAATGAATTTATGTTTATTTATTATTATTATAGTTATGTTTTAATTAATTATTTTTGAAAATATAATTTCTTAAAAATGTAACACATTTAAATGAATTATTAAAATACACTATACAAAGAAATAATTATAATATTTTATTATTACTATTTTATATAAAATAGTAATAAGCTTTGAAGACCTAGTTGAGAATTTGTTTGGTACTGAGTTGGTCAAGCTCTGCAGCTCTCAAGACCTAATAATTTGCAATTGAGTAATGAAGTGGCCAAACTCCAACCAAATGACCTGTATTCATGGGCTAGGTAGTAGTGTTGTAGATTATGTGATATCTGATATCCCTGTTTCCAACCAAATAACAACTTTTGACCTTTTAAATGACCATGAGCCTGACTCTGATCATAAACCTTTAACCCTAACTCTAAAATTTTCCATGCATAGGAGCACCATTGAAGAGAATTATGATAATCAAAGGAATTTGCGCTTTGACAAAAGTAAAGTTGATATTTTCTTAAAGGATTTGAATAGTAAATTAAAACTCCTAACTTATAAGGACAACATTGAAGAACTCTATCATAATTTTACAACTACCCTTTCCACATCCATTAACAAGTTCTCTTTCGAGGTGTCCCATAAAAAGAATAATAAAACAACCAACCCTTGGTATGATAAAGAATGTAAAGTTACTAGGAAAGACATTAGGGATGCTTCTAATGAGCCCTTAAAACTTGATAAGATCAATACGTACAAAGCCCTAATTAAAAGGAAAAAAAGACACTATATCAATAAAAGGCAAGAGCAACTTTCACAACTATACAAGTTGGATCCTAAGAATTTCTGGAGCCAAATTCTAAAACGCAATACTAAAGAAAATAATACGATTCCCTTAACGGACTGGAATTCCTACCTTAAAAGTCTTTACGAGTTCCCTAATGCCATGGAAACCATTCCTATAGTCCCTACAAAGGAAACCGTTTTTTCTTTAGATGACATAGATTTTGGGGTTAATCGACTCGCAAATGGGAAAGCTAAGGACATTGAAGGCTACCAAGCTGAAATTTTTAAAATAGGAGGGCCAATCCTTATCCCTCACATACACAAGCTCTTCAATTTAGCAGTCAGGCAGGGCTTCCCTAAACCTTGGATGCAAAGTCTCATTGTTCCTATTTTTAAAAATGGGGATAAAAAAATTCCCTCTAATTATAGGACCATTATGATTAGCCCGATTTTAGCCAAGCTTTATGGAATTATTTTGGAAAAGAAGATTAACATTTGGCTAGAAAGTCACGGTAAAAGAGCTAAAGGCCAGGCCGGGTTTAGGATATATCGTTCAACTGTGGACCATCTTGTTACCTTTAGGATCATTGCAGAGGAGTTCCGTAATACTAAAACCAATCTTTTTTGTTGTTTTGTTGACTTTAGAAAAGCTTTTGACATGGTTCCTAGGAAAAACTTTTGGAATAGGTTGGAAGAGATAAAAGTGCCTCTCGAGTTGAGGGCTGCTGCAATAAGGATGTATGAGAATGTTATTGCTAAGTTTAAAAATACTGAGGGCTGGTCAAAAGAGATTAACTGCAATATCGGAGTCAAACAAGGTTGTTCCTTGTCCCCTACCCTTTTTGGCATATACATTGATAAATTAGAAGAATGCTTGGAAAAAGCAGGTTGTTTCGGCCCTACTCTCACTGGTATAGTCATCAATCTTCTTCTTTATGCCGATGATATTTTTCTTATGGAAAGGAGTCCCCATGATTTTGAAAACCAACTAAGAATCCTCAAGGATTTTTGCTCCAATATGGATATGACTGTTAATACTGATAAGACTAAGGCCATGATTATTAAATCCAATAAGATCCCTTATGATACCTTGGTATATGACAACAACAACTTGGAGGAAGTGACTTCATACAAATATCTTGGAATTGATATTCACCACAAGCTTA
>ML800739.1:41115-79891 GCA_009831015.1 Picea engelmannii
TATTATCTTCTAAAGGCATTAAAACATCTGAACTATAAATCATTTTTGGATTAAAAATTGGGTGAAAGGGACAAGGACCCCTAGATAGAAGAAAGAATGCTTTAAAAGCCATTAAAGCTCCCAAAATTGTCATAGATAATTAATCATAATATAATTGTTGTAGTGTCTCAATGCAACATTGAAATGGACAATGCAACCCCAAGAATTAGCTCAATTGGTAGATGTTGTCATGTTAATTACACGAGTCATGAATTTGCATGTAACTATGACTTATCCACTAACTTAGTGACAACTCATTAATACAAATAATCTCAACTAACTTAATGATGGGACATTTGATGATATAAAATAAATCTTAGTACAAAATATACTATGTATAAGTACAAAACATGCCCCCCACAACAAAGCATTGTCTCCAAATCTATCTCTAATAGTGTTACTATAATCACTTAATCATTACTTACATGATAAAAGTAGTCATGTTATATCAAAATGACGTTTATTAACATATTGGGTCATTACTAGTCGATAATTCATTAACTAAAACAAATACTCTAAATACATGTGTTAATCCACAACCTTCTTGTCATTGGTTGTGTTAGGGACACAACATGCCCTTCTTTTATAAAATGGTTCAAGTTCAAAGCATAATGGAAAAGGAGATAAAATTGCAACTGGTTCTCAAAGTCATTCTCCATTCCTTGCACCAATAAGATATAGCCATATATGCAACATCCCAATGATTTAGTGTCATTGCAGTCACTACTTCTCCAAGCTTGTGTCTTCAAAGCCATGCTAGAGATCACCAATGATAATGATCGATAACTTCTAAATGGATTCTTAGACTTGTTTATTCAATTATTAATATGTTGATTTTTTTGGTGCTCTTCTACTAATCATGGCTTTCACGAGTTTTGTGAGGAGATGCTCCTCTCGGAAAATATGTTCTTCATCAAGGTAAATTATTATATCCACTTGTAAATCCTATTAGTGAGGAGATTCATAACTATGTTCAATATGAGATTCATCTAGAAGATGAAGAGATGTTTATAGCCTCTTCTAAACTCTCTTCATAGGGATATTGATGATGGATATTGATCATAAATAGGGGCATATTCAATCATGAAACTACATCTTCTTCAACTTTCTTAGTTATCATGCTTTTGTACCAATGAGAGTTGTAAGCCCTAGTTCTCTAGCAAGATTTTTTCAACTTTTGTAGAATATGCATCTCAATTTGGTACTTCTTAATCTACTTTCATGACAAGCCATATAAGTTGAATCTTATTTTCTTTTTTTGTTTATTAATTTTTTATAAAACATTTTTATTTTTTCTTTTTGAAATTGAAAAAATCATAATTTCTTAATAATTTTAGCAATTATAAATTTAACAATACCATATATCTCTGAAACTAAAAAAATTAATATAAAATTGAAATATAAAATATGAGAAGTTAATTATAATATGCTGAAAAATTTAAAATAAACTTAAAATATAGCTATAGTAACAAAGATTTTCTAAAAACAATTGATGAATTGATTTTCAATATGTGATATATTTTGTCCTTTAAACTTTCCTTTGGAAATTATGTAGTTTTTGGGGAAGAATCTCCATCTTAATTTTTGAAACAAGGGACTTGAGTTTGTCAAGGGTACATTGTATACTTATATTATATATTCCATATAACTAAGTATACTCTGTATACATATATTATATATTCCATAACATATATGGAAAATTTGTAAACAATTTAAAAACATATACACTGCATCATGCTATAATATCATTTCCAGCTCCGCACAACAAAAGCATGCACGATATTTAGTTGAAGTTTTAAAAATCATTCATTGATTAAAAATATTCTGAGAAATAGAATCTTATTGATTACAAAACAGTGCAGTATGCAGGCTGTCTTTATACAGGGAAAAAAAAAAAAAAACAATCGAGGGAAATGCCCAGTGGAATACAAAAGCTAAAGATACAATATTAATATACTGCTGTATCGTACGAGAATCAACCTCCACACCAACATTAATCCGTCTCTCTGACCGTCCTTGAAGAAAATTAAAATATGAGGTGCAGTAGTAATCGCTCATATCCACATCCACCATTTGACTGCCTCATCTTTCAATTATGGCATGGACCACCTTTAGGTATGAAGGTTCATTCATATCTTTTCAATGCAGCGGGGGAATTGTTAGGGGACGTGAAAGAAGGGAGTCTCGAGAAGAGTCGAGAAAGTCGAGGAACAGATGCACTCATTCTGCCAGAATTACAAGATTTCATTCGACAGAATATGTGGGAAGATTGCTTGAAGATGAGGAACACCAGCACCTGCACGATAATGAAGATGAGAAGATATTGCCACCATTCCAGATTCTGAGATCGCTCCATTACTGCCTCTATTTCTGCCTGCAACTTCGATTCCTTCATATCTACTCGATCAATCCCAATGCCAATTATATGAAATGAAATAATAATTCTCCTAAATGTTGAATAGAATTACAACTCTTTGGGCTTCAAAATGTGTGACTGCAAATACAAATGCATGGTGTTTTTATAGTGCTCGCCTACCAGAAAAGAATTGCGTAAGAAGATATCGAAGTGACAAGATTGTCCATGGCGTGACCTCACCTCACCTCGTCCACGTTGGAATTGCAGTTTGCTTCCGTGTGGAATTCCGTTTCAAATTTGGATGGATAGATGCGCAACGCCTTCTGTTGTACACGTGTCATGTTTACGTTGAGGTCAACCGTTCCCTTGTGGTGTGCCAAGTCTAGCGAGCGCTTCTTTTGTCGTATGTGTTTGAGTGACGTGGATTCGGATTGCCACGACCACGGAGTAACCTCTCTAATTCTTTGTTTCGTTATAGAAACATCTAGAGTTGATGACGTGATCAAAGTTGAATTTAAGGACCGCAGGCTCGAGTAGATGATCGCTGAGATGGTTCTTCCCAACTGTTTACCCCTTGACTTGTTCATGGTGGGGTACTCAAGAGTTTTGGTTTTGTTTAACAGATATTCAATGTTATTCAAAACTTTAGATAAATAAAAAAGAAAATTCATAATAATAAAGTGGCCACTCTATCATTGTCATATATTTTTTTTTATGTCAGCGTCTTAGCTTCAGCTAAGTTTTTTTCCAAGGTTTATATCTATATAAATTAAAGGTTTATATCTATATAAATTAAGATCCACTTTCCCAATCATATATAAGAAAATGTTCTCATTATTCAACATCATATTCATGGGAAAAATTATGGAAAAAAACTTAAACAAAAATAATAAACATAAA
Organism: Picea engelmannii; assembly: GCA_009831015.1. Taxonomy (NCBI): domain Eukaryota; kingdom Viridiplantae; phylum Streptophyta; class Pinopsida; order Pinales; family Pinaceae; genus Picea; species Picea engelmannii. The sequence continues at coordinate 44,411 of ML800739.1, forward strand.
TATTTTTATCAATTTGTAATATTTTTTCAAACTAAGTTGTCTTTTGTTTGCTTAACTTCTCCACGATGCTTCTGTTAGATAAACCTTTAGAAGAAAAGGACTCTCTTCTCTAAGCAATGATTTCTTAGTTAATCTATTTTTCTTGGTTAATCTATTTTTTTCAGATAAATTTTTAGAAGAAAATGACTCTCTTCTCTAAGTAATGATTTCTTGATTAATCTATTTTTTTTTGCACTTCTTCACATCTATCCACCTTCTTTGTTGGTCATCCTTTGTGGAGGAGAGTGGGAGGAGCCTTTGCCACGCGAGATGAAAGAGATTTATCCTTCACAACTTCAATGTCTATTTGTTGGTGGGTCCTTTACTTAGATCAAAGGGTGGTGGTGTTGGAGACCATTTCATTAAGCGGGTTTCCTTTTTTATGGGATTTCCTCTCTCGCTCGATACAACGTTTGGGTATATGATTGCCAAATCACCATATCTAATGCAACAATTATGCTCAAAGGTCACATGCTTATACTCAAACTTTTTCCTTTAGGGCATGCCCATTATCCCCATCAAGATGTCTGCTCACAAAAAATTAGATGTAAAGTCCATCTCTACACACAACTTGGCATGTGTTGTGATAGACCTCTCACTGGTTTCCAGTACTAAAATTTCCTCACATAATTTCCTATTGAGTCTAGGGTGTTGACCCCAGAGGAATAATGTTGGAGTTGGAAACCTTACCCATAACGAAACTAAGAAAGCTAGTTTGGGAAGGCACTAAGAGATGAAGACCAATGTTTAAAACATAGGCCTTGATTGATGATTCAATAATACTAGCTATGTTATTCGTAGAATTTGACTCTACAATGAAAAAACCTTGAGTGCATGGGTAAATGGGCGATTCATTGTGAAGAAAGAGTTTCTATGCTTTTAAACTCCCATAGTGAAGCTTTAAAAGATAACATGAAAACCATAGTAATTAAGGAGACAAAAGAGCTTAAATCCAAAAAGTTCCATGCTTGTCAAATATGATGGTGAAATGTGACTTTGAAGAAAAAATGCTTAATCTACAACTTATGATCTAAGAGAGATTGTTCTAGAGACAAAAACCTTGTTGATGATAAAGTAGTCTTTCAAAAAAAAAAAACTAAAACGAAAAGTAACGAAACTTTTTTTTACATAATTTGACTCCCAAAAGTAGTCGAAATCTTCACAACCAAGAAAGACACCATTGAAAAAACTTTCTAACCATAACTCTTAGCCCAAGGATAAAAAAATAAAAAAATAATAATTAAAGAAAAAAGAAAAGGCACAAAAATTAAAAAATAGAGCAACTAGGCAAAGACCTAACTCAAGGGAATACCCCAAAAAAACCTAACTAAGCACGTGAAAGGTTATAGTACAAACTTTATATATATATATATATATATATAATATCGAGATATGGCAAAGAATAACCTATATATATATATATCGAGATATGGCAAAGAATAACCTAGATATTTGGTTCGATAGGTTAACCAAGGTCCAAGTGTATTTTAAACATATATATTTTAACGAGAAAAGAGACATTTAAACCAATTATATTGTCAATGTAAACGAAAACCATCCATCCAAAGTCATAAACATCCAAAGGAAACAAAATTAACACGTGCATTTGAACATAACAATCTACACTCATGTACCCGTTATTCCATAAACAAATTCAAATTAAATATTTTCAACATGCTTTTGCCATGAAGCAAGTTTGACTTTTTCTTCTAACAAGAATTTACTTTCTGCTTTTCTAGAACCTTAACTTGACGATAAACGTTTGATCTCCAAACCAGCAAGTTGACTTTGTTTTGACAACACAATTTAGATTGTGTTGAAGAAGTTAGATAGCTTTTATATGTGTCGCTAAGTTTGTTGACGATGGGTTGGTGTATTGGACTACGTGGGTTTAGTCTCTGCTCCATTCCCATGGGGTTTTTATTATTAAAACAATATATTTATCAACACTCTATAACTGAGAAAGTATAAATAATAGTGTTCACCCAAATATGTCAACCTACTCAAATCCGCTCACTAAAAAAAGTGATTTACGGTTTCATGAAAGGCAAATAAGTCAAAATGCTAGAATCTGCGATCTGGAACAATCTCGATTACAAAACAATGTAATAGACGAGCTGTCTTTATTACGCTGGAAGGCGTATACCTATCGGCAATGGGCACAATTAATCATCTTTTAATCTAAAATTCTAATATGATGGCTAACAATTAAAGATGTTGGAATATTCTTAGTTGTCCTCCCAAATCAATGAATTTGATTTACTCTTCATAATCTCCTTGTATTTTTGAATGCATCCGTTAACCTGTTTACTTTTTAACATTTACCTAATCATATTAAGAAATTACTATAGCACTATATGATTGCCACGTTTAACATTACCACGTTTGGATTATTAACCGCGAATTTCCTCACTTGTCCCTGCGTTTTCCTCAGGCGTTTTAGCATCAACGCGTTTCATATTGGACAGAGCGTACTCTTCGTAGCCGCATTCTTCACGATGGCTCAACAACGGCTCAACTACGTTCTTCAACGACGACTCCACTGTGTGACGGCTCAACTGCGTAAATATGCCTTTCGGCGTTAATCAGTCACAATTATGTGACTATGCTAGTTTGTATTGCAGGAAAAAAAATCAAACAAAAACAACAAAAGCAATTGAGGTAAATACAAAAGCTACGGATACGATCTCACTATATCCACACAAACATACATTAATATCAGCTTCCCTACTCATAGCTCATATCCACATCCATATTCTTTGTCCATTAAATTGTCATTTGATTGCCTCGTCCTTCAATTACGAACGGACTGAAAATCCACCACCTTAGACCACCTATGGATATGAAGATTTATGCTTCGATCCATGCTTCATTCATATTTTTTCGATGCAGTGCGGGAATTGTTAGGGGAAGTGAAAGAAGGGAGTATGGAGAAGAGTCGAGAAAGCCCACTAACAGCTGCACTCATTATAGTATTTCATCCGAGAGAATATGTGGGAAGATTGTTTGAAGATGAGCAGGACCAACCCATGCACGACAATAAAGATGAGAAGATGTTGAGATGCTTGGTCCCTTTCCTGCTACAGTGTGGTCCATTTTGTATATAGGTTGTCATAACTTCCAACATAGTAGTATTGTTCCTTAATAGCATCCCTGAAGGACTCCCAGGTGAGTGCAACTGTAAATAATGAGGGTTTCTCTATTGTCTTTTGCTCACAAAAAGTCTCCCACCAATCTTTGACACGAGGAACGACTTTGGGGAGTGGAAAAGTAATCTTTTATCTATTCGAAAAGTTATGGACAAAAAATTACTTTTCTAGAAGATTCAACCATTTGTCTACAACATTTGTGTCTATCCGAATTTCAAATATAGGAATATCAAAGTTGATCTATACCTTGAAGGGGGTGACACCTCCGCCCGAGGAAGATGCGTCACATGTTGGTAGCCGCCGAAGGATATGTGCAAAAATACCCATCATCTCGTTCCTTTGTTGTGTGAGGGCTTCCTCGAGCAACAATTTGAAAGGATCTCTTGTCTCGTCATCTTTCTTTTCTCCTGCCATGGAAGGTCGCTTGGGCATGTGAGATATTTTTCCTCAAGAGAAATAAGCTCGAGACCCAACTCTTTGTACCCTAACCTCGTCGAGGACATGCACTCAAAACGACAAAGAACAAATCTTATGATTTTACATCCAGATCTATATTTTATGAGTAGAACGAAATGAACAGAATAGATTTTCCACAATACCATTGATCTGGATTTTATGAGCAGAACGAAATGAACACATATTATTATTATTATTATTAACACAGAGACACAAGGAAGAATAACAGAGATACAGTGAAACTGGCTTCTATTCAATAAAGAAATATGTTGAAAATGTAAAATGCAAACTGAAAACAAGCTTATTGGAATGGTGGCGGATTATCTCTAAGAAGAGATGGGACGGCTACGGTCATTCACAAGAAGATGATTACAATGAGGCTCTAATTTTTTTTTTTAAATAAACATGAATGTCAAAACCATAGACATCCAAAAACCTAACCCTAGGAGATGAAGCGCCAAAAGTCATGTGGGCCTCGTTGAGGTAAGTTAGTGCATCAACTTCTCGGGGTGGTAACTTTTGCATACGATATCAGTTTTAGGTGCACGATAGCCCATTGAAAAGATCTATCCGAGGAATACACATTATGCCATCAAAATTTGACTCTATTTGCAATTTGATTGTGACGAGCACTAAAAACATTGTTTAGGGACTCAAAACGGCCCTGAAAGTTAAGGACCAAAAACTAGGAAAAAACTACCAAACTGAAAAACTGCCAAGATGAGCGAGTTGGAATAGGTGGGTGGCCACCGATATCCACCTGGATCATCGTTTGTCAAGGGGACGGTCATTTCGCCCCCCGCTGCCTTGGTATTGTGGAAAATCCTTTGTCCCCCGAAAGCACCAGAGTCATCCATTGTCAACGACTACTTAAGTCACGATTTTCGATCTTGATAAGTGATTAAGCATTTGTTTGGATTAGTGCTTATTCATCGCCTATGGTTGTATGGAGTAGGTAATCTTTTTTTGATGATATGGACAATGCTACATTCCATTATGTGGGCCCATAACCCATATGTCCCGAGATCAAAATCATTGGAAACTGGAAACAAAGGACCCCAAATTTCATTTTCATCAAGATCTATCATTGGTCTTCAGTAGTGAAATTTCACCACATCATTTCCTATTGATACTAGGGTGTTGACCCCCTATAAGTGTAATGTGAGAGTTGGAAACCTTACCCATACTGGTGTTGTAAAGAAAGATAGTTTATGGAGGGATTGAAAGACGAAGACCAAGGTTTAAGACAAAAGCCTTCCTACCTGTAAACCATGGCCCTAATTAAAGAATACTTTCAATGCTTTCCATAGAATATGACTCCACTATGAAAAAACAATGAGTACATGGGTAAATGGTTGGTTCCTTGTGAAGAAAGGGTTTCCATGCTTGTTAAATCCAATGGTGAAGCTTTAAAAGATCACTCCAAAACCGTGATAACTAGGGAGAAACGGAGCTTAAATCCAATGGGTTCCATGATTGTCAAATGTGATGGTGAAGCATGACCTTGAAAGAAGGATGCCTAATTTACAACTTCTTATCTAAGGAAGATTGTTGGGGATACAAGAACCTTCTTAGTGATGCAATAGCCTTCCAAAGAAGAAGATAAAATAGTGCTCAAAGTAGTGAATCCTTGCTTGAAATATTTGACTCATGCATAAGCTGAAGTAGTTAAAATCTTCACAACCAAGAAGGAAAGACACCACTGAGGAAGCTTCCTAATAACAAATCCTAGCATAAGGTTAGCATAGGGTTAATAGCCAAGGAAAAAACACCTTAATCATTGCAATTAGAAAAAAAATGCCACAAGAAAAGTAGAACAACTAGACAAAGCCCTAACTCAAAGAAACATCAAATAAAGAAGTACAAAAGAACATGCTGAACTAAAAACGAACAAGAGGAGTCAGTTGCAATAGGTGGGTGGCCACCAATATCCACCTGGATCAATCCTCCCCCCTTAGGAAACAATGGTCTCCATTGCGTTGAGTTCCCCCATCAAGTGAGGAAACTTCTGTTGGATTTGGCCCTGTGTGAGCCACTTGCCTTGGTGTAGGAGATGCCCTGCCTTGACAACCTGATAAATATGTATCCTCTGTTGGGGAGTTCCCTTGACTTGTGTGTCCACTATCTGATCAATGGATTCTTGTTCCATGCAGTCATGGTTGAGCTATGTTGGTGTCAACAGATCTTGTTGTACTTCTAGGGTTATTTTGGAGCCCTAAACAATGCTTTTTTGGCTCTCCACAGTGAAACTGTAGAAAGAGTTTGAGTTTGACGACGAAATGTGTATTTTTATGAAATACCTTTCCAATGGGCTATCATGCACCTAAAACAGAGGTCGTATGCAAAAGTTACGACCCCGGGAAGTTGAGGTACCAACTTCCCCATAAGGGCCCACATGACTTTTGGTGTTTCACCTCCTAGGGTCAAGTTTGTGGATGTTTGTGTAATATCAAAAAGTCCTCTGGAGCCTCGTTGTAATCATTTTTTTCAGACGAATGCATGTAGCAACCACATCTCTTCTCAGAGATAGCTACCACCATTTGAGCAAGTGTTTCAGTTGTGCCAATTTCAACCTATTTCATTTATTCAATAGAAGATATTGTTCTGTGGATATGTGTGTTGTTCTTCATATCTCTATTTTTATTGTATCCAGTTCATTCTGCTCCTAAATCCAGATCAGAAACCCTTCACATTTATATTTATAATAGAAATTTTATATTTTTATAATATTTATATTTATAATACAAATTTTATATTTTTATAAATATATTATAATGGAATATAAAAAAAATTAACCTAGATATTTGGTTCCATAGGTTAGTCACTTATATTTTAAACATAAAATATTTTAATGAAAAATGAACTTTTAAACAAATTATATTGTCAATGCAAACGAAAAACATCCATCCAATGTCATAAACATGATCCAAATGATTAAGTGAAACAAATTTAACACGTGCCTTTGAACACAACAATCTAGACTCTAAATGGAACTATCATCTAACCCTTTTCCATAAACAAATTCAATTTTTACATATTTTCAAGATGCTTTTGCCATGAACCAAGTTTGACTTTTTGTTGGTCTAGAACAAATATGTCAACCTGTCAACCTGCTCAAATCTACACAATTCCAAAATGATTTGCAGTTTCATCAAAGACAAATGCGAAAATCTGCAATCTGGAACGTTTATTTCTTTGTTTAACCGTGAATATTCTCGATTACAAAACAGTGCAGTGAAAAAAGCAACAAAACCAATCGAGGTAAATGCCAAATGGAATACAAAAGCTACGGATACGATCCTTCGGGCGGATACGATCCTATTTAACGCCAAAGTTCTTGCCAATTTTTTTAAGATGACCATGTACAACATTCCGTGTGGTTTTGTTGGTAGCAACACCGATTTTAGATGTCATTGTTTCATGATGGGCTTGGTGGAAAAAAAACATAAGAACAACGTTATCGCATGCATGAAAAGCTTCATTGATATGTCTCATTTTTTTGCAAAGTTGCCCACATTTCTTGTTCTAAAGAGAGTTACAAATGATCAAGATTGTTGCTGTTGACAACAAAATCTCTTGAAGTTCCGGTTAGAAGTCTTGAAGCACCAGAATTAGGTCTTGCAATTATTGGGACATATTCTGATGCAATATCAGATGTTTGATGCCTTTTTAATAATCACTAAAACTTCATTGATAGGGGACGGTGGACCATAAACTACAATCCTACTGTCAAATTTAAAATTATAATGACATATGGTGCATTGAAGAAGCCTCAATTTGAGGGAGATGGATGGGAATTTCCCTCCATTATGATGAATATGGTTCAAATTGCCATTGCATCCATCTATTATATTTTTATGTTTAAGTCTTATATTTTGTCTTTATTCCTAGTGTATTTGTGATGTTTTATGGTATTGAAAACACACTTCTTGTTAGTACCAATGATAATAATGTTTGGTTTCAATGAATGAATCACTTGAAATAGTTACATTCATTTGATCACATACTTATTAAATGGTTGGCATAACTTTAAATGCTTTGTACATATTTTCATGTCTCTAAGAGTCATGTCTAAGCCTAACCTTGGCATCTCGTGGACGTGCAACATTGCGGTGGTTCATTTTGGTGGTTTAACTCAACCAAGAATACTTCACCTAGACTACACCTCTTCACTGAGAGCATACCCATACTCTGTTCTAGGCTACAAACAAGTCACATCCTTACTCTGTGCAACTCAGTTGTATACTTAGACATTTGTTAACTTTTTTTAACACTTAGTTAATTTGACATACAACATTATCTCCTTGGGCGTGCTCCCAAATTACCTCGCCTTTTCCCAAACGCAACCCAAGTCTTTATCGTTCGTTGCAAGGAAAGAAGGGTGTGTGCCCCCTTGGGTGCGCACGTCACCATTGTGCCCCAAGTTGCTCCTTCCCACACCGAAACATCTTCATTTTCCCAAGTGATCATTTCCTCCTTTTGCTCTTCATCCATTTTGTCACCGAATAAGCCCAAGGAGTGCGCGCACGCTCAATGGGTGTCTCAGGAGGCCTTACACATACGCTGTTCTATTAAGTTGTTATTTTTTTTAGTGAATTTGAAAATTTGATATGATTTAATTTGAGGAAAACAAATTTAATATAATTTGGGGATTTTTATGTTAATGGACATTTCAAAAACTCCATACAGAGTTTATTTCCAGAATTAAAAAATCAACAATGTTAACCCTGTTGATTTTTCATATATAAGATCATATTGTTGATATAAATATTACAATGATGAGTGTTCCATATATATAGAACATATATCGACCATCCATGAAAGGATGTGTCCCTTGAATAATAAATAACTACTTATTTATGATATATATTTATACCTTATATAAATATATTATTACATTAATAATATTGATTTTAATAATTAATAATCATATTATTAATCATTAATCTAGTAGAATGTCTTTCCGATGCTACCCAAACATCAACACTCTCTCTCAGTGAGGGAGACATTCTACATTATGCCAAGATTATCTCTGAAGATTACCTTTGATGATTACTTGTGGGTAGCTCTTAAATAGCTTCAACATGTCACCATGACATCCACTACCTCGCAATGCATCTGTACCTCATCATGTGTACTGTTCGAACACTTTTAAAATTACAATCTTGAAGCTTCATCCTCTTTCTCCTAACTTCATCTCAGGATATAACTTCAATAATAAATCGTTGTTGTCTTCCTTAAAGAATACACAAGGTTCACTGTTGATCCTTTCTTCCCACTGATCGAACGAATTTTATTTCCCCAATGTTTTGAAGTTGCCCGAATGTTAAAAAGGTCAAACCTCTAGAGCGTTGACATCAGAATTTCAGATTTCAGAGTTTCATGATTTAGGCGTTTCACCACACAGCATTTCCGAAATCCTGATATCCGAAACATGTGGATAACAAAAGGTTAAACCAACTTTAAAATAAATTCAGCTCGATTAATACTTAATTAATAGTTTCATGATTTTGGAGTTTGGGCCCTTGCCATCTATCATATCCCTAATTCACGAAACCCAAACTCCTAAACATCTTAAACAATAAGTTGGATTAATTAAGGATTAAGAGTGTTTAGTAAATAATTAATCTCTTCATGGTTTCACGTTTTAGAAGTCATTTCTTGAACGATTATCTGATATGCCGAAGTCCAAAACCACGAAGTACTACATGGTTAAACACAATTAATTAGTGGGTTAAGCAAAATTAATTTGTGATTAATGATTCGTTGAATTATAACTCAGGTAAATTCAAATATTGATTGACAAAATTTCTAATCACGAACCACCATAAATTAATGACATTAATAATTGATCTACGACAATCATTTCAAATAAGATCCCATACCACCGCCTAAAATCTTTTTCATCAAGGAAGGTAAATATTTCGTCAAATAGAGATATTTGTAAATCGATGCAATTAACGGAAAAGGATATCGAATTTTGAATTTCATTGTGCGTTTTTATTGAGCAACAAGTTTTCGAGATAAAGAACTTTGTGCATTTCCCGTGATAGGTAACAAACTTCTGAGGTATGATACCATGGCTCCACGAAAAGAAGCTAAAGCGTTTGGTGAAAGTTCAGGTCAGAACACATATGTCCTTTTCGACACTTCGCCCAGAAGCATAGAATCCATTAAAACTTGGACGCATGTATTCAATATTCTACAACATGAATTGGTCAATTGCCTAGATGATTTAGGCGACGAGGAGTCTGAGACCCTGGCTACCAAATACAAAATTGTTGCCCAATCAGAGCTACATAAGGTAGCGACAAGGCATAGACTCTTGCCTTAGAATGATATGATTAGTTCAGCGCTAGAAAACGTTGATAGCCCGACTAGGACCATCTGTAATTCGCAAAAGGTCGCAGTTGGGTCTTTTCGACCAGAACATTTACAGGTAATGTACAAATTATCTCTAGGACCCAATTTCATTTATAATGCCAACATCATAATGGAATTTGACAAGAAGGAATGCATGCAATATGGAAGGAACTTGTCTGACTTAAATAAGGATTGGTGCTCTCGTCCTGAGAAGTTCAGAGCCGACTCCCAAGGTGTATATGCAATTTCCTCACTAGAGCCTCACATGATGTATGTAGCCATGATGATGTGTAGAATCTACTGGAGGGAACACATTTTATTGTTACCATGGGTGCCTATTATGCATACAGTAGCAGACGAGTATTCTTTTGATTGGGCCAAAATATTGTCCGACAATTTGGTTAGGGAAATTACAGAATATCAGTCACTGAAAGCCAAGGGGCAACCTGCTTCATTTTTCATGCCGGATTACATCATGGATGCCTTCTATTTTATGACACATTTTCCTCTTATGGGTTGGACCTAGACTCCAACCACTGCCGAGCTGATACATGTTTATCATTCGAAGATTTGGGAGGATAAAGAGAAAGATTTCTTCTACGAAATCTGCAACTGGGTGGTGGTGCCGATGCATACCGTTATATATGGATGCCCACCTCCCAGGATTTCTGAAAAAATAGCGACTAATCTAGGGAAGATAGAAGACCGGTACATTGAAGAGAATTTCTCTTATATTAGGGTTTTTGGTTGTTCGGTTCCTCCACATGCTCTGCCTAAATTTCTACCGGATCGATTGGTGTACCACGAAGTAACACATCAAGCTGTGCATGGGGGAATTAGTAAGGAAATGAAAGAAGTACAGAAAAGGGTATGGCCCACCTTTCCCGTGCAGAGTGGTATGTTTTCTCTATTGTATTTCGGCCATTCGAAAGTAGAGGCCATGGCCCTAGAAGAAATCAAGCTGGTTACTATCAAATTCAAGAAGCATGATCCACAAAAGATTGTAGGTAATCACATGGCCCTATACAATTTGAAAATATATGAACATGAAGATTCTCATCAGGACCAAATATTTTGATGAGAGAGGTCCTATAAGGAAGTCTTGAGTCGAGTGAAAAATCTAGCTCCAGACAAATTGGTCGAGTTTTATAATTTCCTGAAGCATCGAAGAAATAACCTTCCCAAAGAATTGCAAGGAGAAACCCCAATGCCTATGGATGCATAGAGAATTGAGATCCAAAGTGTAGAAGCAGGGAGCTCCAGTAGATAGGATGCTCAAGAACATCTGGAGAAAACTAAGGTTTTGACTCAGAAGGCATCCCTATCCAATATATCACACCTTTACAGTCCAGTAGAGGCAATCCTAGTGCTGAAGTGGTATTCATAGAAGATCTTACACCTATTTTGGTAGAAGAGATGCCCCCTTCAAACATCTTTTTCAGCAAGAAGAGAAAATATGTAGTAAAAAGAGAAGTACATCAGAGGGAGGGTGTGCATGTCAAGAGGCATAGAGTACTATATGATCGACAGGCCCAATAAGAAACATATTTGTCTATGGACATGGTAGATTCATTGGGAGCCTTTGCCACAACAAACAAGTTTTCAGTTGGCAACCTAAAGGAAAATTTGAAGTAGAGAGATCTGTTGATGAGCCAGTCGCGAGACCAAGTAAAAACTGTTGAACAAGGGGTCAGGAGAGAAATGAATATAGTATTTGAGTGGATTAGAGCCCATGACAGGTAGGAAATTCAACAGCTCAAGATCATCCTTGATGAAATGCAGAAAAGTTCACAGGCGAGCAGAGAACTGGCCATCCAACAGGGAGAATTGGTCAAACAACTGCAGGTGAAAATAAGCTTGACCAAAAACACAACAGTAGATATATCATCTTTCTGAGCCCAAGATTTAGAGGTCCACAAGAAACTGCGATCGATCCAACAAATCCTATTGACTAAAATTGAAGACATTCAAAACTATTATCGATCGACAGAACACTCTTTAAACAATATTTTCATAAAAGAGAAGGAGGCCACTGCAACTAGAGTTACATTCCAAGAGGCTGTCCTAGCAACAACAAAGGAGGAAGTTACTAGGGTCACCATATTGTCCCTCTTAGAACAAACCCGAGGAGATATAATACTTAAGACTTGGGAGGCCAATATAGTTGAAAGAAATGTAAATTCTAACCTTGTACAATATCTACTGCAAACAGATATTCAGAAAAAGAACATAAAATATACAATGGTAAATACAAACATTACACAGAGATTTTTCCACTGGAAACCCAAACTGGGAAAACCAACATATTCTATATTCATTCATTGTGTTACAATGTTTACAATACAAAATACATATAGGAGCCAGTGACATCCAAAACCCTAACCCAATGACCTGGATTAGTCCGAAACCCTAATTCCTTAACCGAAAATAGAAAAACCATCAGCAAAAAACCATGTGCCAAAAAACCACCTAAATACATGACACATTTTTTGAGGCAGGTGTCACGCTTCTCGAGGCATAAAATCCCTTTAAAGTAGGGCGTCAAACCTTTCAGGAAGAAGGTCAGACAAATAAATCCTTACTGTTGCCTGTGATAGAAAGGGAGGTAAAGAAGCTCCTGGAAGCAAAAATAATCTTTCCACTCAGGTATTCCGAGTGGGTAGCCAATTTAGTTCCAGTCAGGAAGAAAAATGGTGAAATTAGACTTTGTGTGGATTTCAGGAACTTAAATAGATCATCCCTTAAAGATAATTATCCACTACCTAAAATGGATCATGTTTTGGAAAAAGTGGTTGGGGCTAATAGAATGTCCTTGATTGATGGCTTTTCAGGTTATAATAAAATTTCAGTCCACTACGACGATAAATAAAAAACCGTCTTCACCACCCCATGAGGTACTTTCATGTATGATAAAATGTCATTCGATTTGATGAACGCATGAGCCACTTTCCAATGAGCAATGGACATCGCCTTTGTCGGCGAGAGAGATAAGTTTGTTGTCATTTATATCGATGATTTAACCGTGTTTTCTAAATCCGATGCAGAGCACTTGGTACATCTTAAACAAATGTTCGAGAAATGTCAGAAATTCAGTTTGTCTCTCAATCCCAAGAAATCTCATTTTGCAATGCAGGAAGGTAAACTGTTGGACCATATAGTATCTAGAGATGGAATCAAAATTGACCCGAAAAGGGTTGAAGCTATAGATACAATAAATATTCCTAGGAACAGAAAGGAAATCCATTTGTTTTTAGGAAAAATATTTTTTTTAAGAAGATTTATTCCAAACTTCGCTGAAATTGTTAAGTTGATTAGAGATATGCTAAAAAAGGATAGTGAGGTCAAATGGACAACTGAAGCTAAGGCATCAATAAAGTTATAGGTGAAGCACCCGTGTTGGCTAGTCCAAATTACATGAAATAATTCCTTATCTTCTCATTCGAATCCGAACATACGATTGCAACAATACTCTTACAGAAGAACGATGAAGGGTTCGAAAAACCGATAGCATTCTTCAGTAAAAGCCTCAGAGACACATATTTGATATATGATATACTGGAAAAAAAGGCATACACAATGGTGAAATCCCTAAAATATTTCAGGACCTATGTAATGCATTCTAAAGTAATTGCCTACGTACTCACTAGTTTCGTTAAAGATATATTGGTTCAACCTGATAGTCACGATAGAAGGGGGMGATGGCTTKCCAAGATTCAGGAATTTGATCTTGAGGTAAAACCAACGAAACTTGTCAAAGGTCAAGGCCTGGCTAAGATATTAGCTGAATTGAATTTCAGAGCACTTAGGATGAATCATCTGCAATCTTATGGAGAACTTCCAAACATAGAARAATTCAATGTTACTATACCTACAATTGAGATCCAAGAAAATTTTTCTTCCTCTGCCTAATATAATGACATAGTTTCATATCTCTTGACTCTTTAGTGCCYGAGTGATATGACTCCTTCCAAGGAAAKAACACTAAATTTGCACACGGTAAAATATTGTATCGTCGAAAACCAGTTGTATTGGAAAGAYCCCTTGGGMTTTTTACTAATATGTCTAGTAGAATCTGAAACGAAAGAACGTTATAAATGAKTTTCTTGAAGGGGTGTGTGGAGGACATCATGCCTAGAGGGCGATGACCTATAAAATCTTGAGTAATAGATACTATTGGCCAAATTTATTTACAGACCTGAATACTAAAGTCAGAGCCTGTAATTCTTGTCAATTATTCTCCGACGAACAAAATATTCCTGTGCTACCCTTGACCCCAGTCAAGACAAAAGCTCCATTTCAACAATGGGGTCTATATTTTATCGGAGAAATCCATTCACATTCAAGTGCACAACATAAATGGATTTTGACCACTACAAATTATTTTACTAAATGGGTCGAGGCCATTCTGACATGAAACGCTACAAATTCATTGGTGATAAATTTCTTAGAAGAAAACATTTTATCAAGATTCGGCTGTCCTCAAAAGATAGTCACAGATAATGACCAAGCTTTCAAATCCATGGAGATGGTTAGATTTTGTCAAAAGTACAATATTGTACTAGGAAATTCTACAACTTACTACCCTCAGGGAAACAGATTAGCCGAATCATCGAATAAGAGCCTGATCACCGTAATAAAAAAGGTGCTAACTGAAAATAAGAAAGCCTAGCATGTTCATTTGAAATACACATTGTGGGAAAATCGGATAGGCACTAATAAATCGATTCGGATGTCTCCATTCCAAATGGTATACAGTACAAATGTGGTACTCCCCATAAACCTCTCTCTACCAGTAATGAAACTATGGAAATATTCGAAGGAAGAACCTAATGATGTCACCAGAAGAGTATACCAATTGATTGAAGTCCAACAAAATAGAGCTGAGGTAGATGATAAATTCCAGAGGTATCAAGATAATATGAAAGACCTGTTTGATAAAAAGGCTAAAGATAGAGAATTTCTTCCAGACGACCTCATTTTGAAGTGGGATTCTAGGAAAGAAGATGCTGGAAAACATGGGAAATTCGATCACATCTAGTGTGGACCTTTCAAGGTCATAGCTTCTGAAGGAAAGAATTCATTCTTCTTAGAAAATCTTGAAGGGAAAATCATTCACACCCCTATCAACGGGCGTTAACTAAAGCATTTTATGTAGTAATGAAGCTCCAAACCACCGTTGTACATACCGGTTTGATTTTCTTGTTTTAATTTATAGCTTTCCATCTTTTTGGTAAGTTTGTACTTTTACATTAGATAAGATCGGTTTTGTTGATTTCATAAAAAATAGAAATATAAAAACAAATAGCACATACCATTTCTCTTCTGCTAGGATTTTGACATTTCTCATGTTTATTTTGCAAATAGAATACTTACAGATAGTCGAGAGATAAAGATGTATCAGAAACCAACAATCATGTTTCAGAAAGAATTAGTTATCTCACAAAATAGGTGATACAATTACAATGTTTTTTCTTGAGAATACTAATGGAATCCAAGGTATGAAATTATATGATCATTGTTGTTCAAACAAACATGGTAAAATGAATTTTGTAGATTCCAAATAAAGTTACACTCGTGTGAGAATGGTCACGCAATAAAAAAATTAGAAAATATAAAACTCAGAGTCTTTGAACAAAATGAAAAATAATATGAAGAAAATAAGAATAAAAGAAGCTCATAAATCAAGAAGTAGATTTGGATAAGAATATGATCCATTTTAAAACCTTTGAATTTCCAGTCTGTTCCTATCCATCATATCTGAAAGCTTTGATTTTATCTTGTTTTTCACTTCTTGACCTTGACTCTCTACAGAAAGACAAATTTCACCTTGACTTGGGAAGCCTAAAAAACTATACCTTCAAAACGAGAATAGGCGAACATTTTATGATTCCTCTAATTTTAATTGGAAGAAAGTATGTCTAGGCTAATCCTGACTAACTTAACCCCTTTATCAGATTTTAAATGATTAGTTTCGCTCAAGGAAAATCCCTAAAAATTAAAACTTCCCCGTGTTAACTTCCCTGTAGGTAAAGGTGTTTTGAAGGTCAGTAGAGAATTAACCCAGAGTAAATCAAAGTGAGTTGACAGACCTTCACTGCTAAATTATAAATAGATATCATCATGTGTATGAAACATACAAATTGATTTCCCCCACTTTAGAAATATTAAAATATAAGATGAATGGTGAAAGGAAATTCGAAATTCAATGGCTCCCATTCTGTCCAAAAGAGATGATGAAAGGAAATTCATTTAAATGATTGCCCTCATCTCAGCAAACATGAAAATTGAAGTGGTGAAAGGAAATTCAATGGGAAACGTAGATAACTTCACCGGGGTACTGAACAAGCTCACTAGTAGTGAAGCAATGTCTATGATATCTGCAAGGCTGTTATACATGTATATAATGCTCTTTGGTAGTTATTTCTCTTTCTGACAAGATCTACATTCCGAACCAACAAGGGACCTCCCTCGAACTAAATCATTTAATGTTTACTAAACCTTTATGCAAACAAAATTGACCAAAGTCTGATAGCTCGATTAAAGTTGTTTCGATTATCTTAAGCAGACCCGAAATCAGTTTCAAGGAAAAGAAAGCTTAATATCCTGAACTCAAGGTTGGTGAACAATCAAGTTTTTGAAAGTTTTCTGAGATACGGTTGAAGTCTAATATCCTTCTGTGTTTTTTCTCAAAGGTTTTTTCCCATAAATCCAGTGATGACTCCATTAACCCAATAAAGGAACTTTGTCTACAGTTCTTCCATGCCTCGTAGGGAGACACGATCCCCAGATGGAGCCTATGTTGGAACATTTTTAAAATTAAAAGCTTGAAGCTTCATCCTCTTTCTCCTTACTTCATCTCAGGATAGAACTTCAATAATAAATCATTGTTGTCTTCCTTAAAGAATACACAAGGTTCACCGTCAATCCTTTGTTCCCACTGATCGAATGACTTTTATTTCCCTAATGTTTTGAAGCCACCGAATGTCAAAAAGGTCAAACCTCTAGAGATTTGACATCGAAATTTCAGATTTCGGAGTTTCATGCTTTAGGAGTTTCAGCACACAACATTTCCAAAATCCTGATATTCGAAACATGTGGATAACAAAACTTTAAACCAAGTTTAAAATAAATTAATCTCGATTAATACTTAATTAATAGTTTCACGATTTCAGATTTTGGGCCCTTTCCATCTATAATATCCCTAATTCACGAAACTTGAACTCCCGAACATCTTAAACAATAAGCTGGATTAATTAAGGATTAAGAGTGGTTAGTAAATAATTAATCCCTTCTCAGTTTCGCGTTTTGGAAGTCATGTGTTGAACGATTATCTGATATCTCGAAGTCCGAAACCATGAAGTACTACATGGTTAAATGCGATTACTTAGTGGGTTAAGAAAAAATAATTCATGATTAACGATTCACTTAATTATAACTCGGGTAAATTCAAATATTGATTGGAAAAACTTCTAATCACAAACCACCAGAAATTAATGACATTAATAATTGATCTACGACAATCATTCCAAATAAGATCCTGGACCACTGCCTAAAATATTTTTAATTAAGGAAGGTAAATATTTCGTCAAATAGAGATATTTGTAAATCCATTCAATTAACGGAAAAGGATATCGAATTTTTAATTTCATTGTCCGGTTTTACTGAGCAACAAGTTTTTGAGATAAAGAACTTTGTGCATTTCTTGTGACAGGTAACAGAGTTTGAGGTTTGATACCATGGCTCCATGAAAATCAGCTAAAGAGTCTATTGAAAGTTCGAGTCAGAACACAGATGTCCTTTCCGACACTTCGCCCAGAAGCATAGACTCCATTAGAATCTAAATGCAGGTATTCAATATTCTACAACATGAATTGGTCAACTGCCCATATGATTTAGGCGACGAGGAGACCGAGACCCTGGCTACCAAATACAAAAATGTTGCCAAATCAAAGCTACCTAAGGTAGAGACGAGGCCTATACTCCTGCCTTACAATGATATGATTGGTTGGGAGATGGAAAACATTGATATCCTGACTAGGACCATCTGCAATTCACAAAAGGTCGTAGTTTGGTCTTTCCGACCAGAACATTTACAGGTAATGTACAAATGATCTCCAGTGCCCAATTTCATTTATAATGCCAACTTCATAATGGAATTTGACAAGAAGGAATGTGTGAAATATGGAAGAAACCTGCTTGACTTAATTAAGGATTGGTGCTCTCATCCTAAGAAGTTCAGTTCCGAGTTCCATGGCATATATGCAATTTCCTCACTAGAGCCTCACATGATGTATGTAGCCATGATGATGTGTAGACTCTATGAGAGGGAACACATTGCCCATTTCTTGTTACCATGAATGCCTATTATACATATAGTAGCAGATGGGTATTATTTTGATTGGGCCAAAATATTGTCCGGTAATTTGGTTAGGGAAATTACAAAATATCAATCATTGAAAGGCAAGGGGCAACTTGCTTCATTTTTCATGTCAGCTTACATCATGGATGCCGTCTATTTTATGACACCTTTTCCTTTAATGGGTTGGAGCTGGACTCCAACCAATGCTGAGCCAATACATGTTTATCATTTGAATCTTTGGGAGGATAAAGTGAAAGATTTCTTCTACAAAATCTACAACTGGGTGGTGGTGTCGATGCATACTGCTATATATGGATGCTCGCCTCCCAGGATTTCTGACAAAATAGTGACAAATATGGGGAAGATAGAAAACTGGTACATTGAATAACATTTCTCTTATATTAGGGTTTTTAGTTGTTCGGTTCCTCCACATGCTCTGCCTAAATTTCTATCGAATCGATTGGTGTGCCGCGAAGTAGCAAATCAAACTGTGCATGGGGAATTAGTAAGGAACTGAAAGAAGTACAGAAAAAGGTATGGACCACCTTTCCCATGTAGATTGGTATGTTGTCTCTATTGGATTTCATCCATTTGAAAGTAGAGGCCACGACCCTGGAAGAAATCAAGCTGGTTAATATCGAATTCAAGAAGCACGATCCACAGAAGATCATAGGTAATCACATGGCCCTCTATAATTTGAAAAGATATGAACATGAAGATTCTCCTCAGTATGAAATATTTCGAGGGGCAAGGTCCTATCAGGAAGTCTTGAGTCAAGTGAAAACTCTGACTCCAGACAAATTGGTCTAGTTTTATAATTTCCAGAAGCATTGAAGAAACAACCTTCCCAAAGCATTGCAGGGAGAAACCCCAACGCCTCCGGCTACACAGAGAATTAAGACCCAGAGTGTAGAAGCAGGGAGCTCCAATAGACAGGATGATCAAGAACATTTGGAGAAAATTGAGGTTTTGAATCAAAAGGAGGAAACCACGTTGGCGAATCCACCAAGTGATCAAGCTAACGCTCAGGGTGAAGCCTTGATAATAAGGGTAGAGGAACAACCACCAGTTGCACTAAGTAAATAATTTTCAGATGCAGCCAGGAAATAACCATCCACCGAGATAGGAAACCCTATCCAATATATCACACCTTTATAGTCCAGTAGAGGTAATCCTAGTGCTAAAGTGGTATTCATAGAAGATCTTACGCCTATTTTGGTAGAAGAGATGCTCCCTTCCAACATCTTTTTCAGCAAGAAATGAAAAGATGTAGTAAAAAGAGAAGTATATCAGAGGGAGGGTGTGCATGTCAAGAGGCATAGAGTACTGTATGATGGACAGGCCCAAGAAGAAACAGATTTTGCTACGGACATGGCAGATTCATTGGGAGCCTTTGCCATAGCAAACCAATTTTTAGTTGGCAACCTAAATGAAAAGTTGAAGCAGAAAGATCTGCTGATGAGCCCGTTGCGAGACCAAGTAAACACTGTGGAACAAGGGGTCAAGAGCAAAATGAATAAAGGATTTGAGAAGATTAGAGCTCATGATAGACAAGAAATACAACATATCAAGATCAACCTTGATGAGATGCAAAAAATTTCATAGGCAAGCAGAGAACTGGCCATCGAATAGGGAGAATTGGTCAAACAGTTGCAGGAGAAAATAAGTTTAACTGAAAATGAAGCAGTAGATATATCATCTTTGCGAGCCCAATATTTAGAGGTACATGAGAAAATGGGATCGGTCCAGCAATGCCTATTGACTAAAATTGAAGACATTCAAAACTATTGTCGATCGACATAACACTCTTTAAACAGTATTTGCGTAAAAGAGAAGGAGGCCACTGCAGCTAGAGTTACATTCCAAGAGGTTGTCCTAGCAGTAGAAAAGGAGGAAGTTACCAAGGTCACCAGATTGTCCCTCTCAGAACAAACCCGAGGAGATATAATACTTAAGACCTGGGAGGCCAATATAGTTGAAAGAAAAAGATTGGCTAGGGAGGTGAAGAAAGATTGTGAAGAAGAATTCTATGCTCTTGACAAGGAGTCACTGAACGTTGGAAGGGATAATATCTCTGAAGCCTTGGGACAAATTGATATAGAAAAAAATTTATTTGATTTCAAGACAAGTATGGAAGAATCTCAGGATGAAATTTTACAATTGAAACAGGTTGACCTTACTTGGATAAATCAATGGATAGTCCATCCTAGCTTACGACTACAGTCTCTATCTCAAGAAGCGAGGAGGATGGAAGATAGGCTGCCTCATATAGAAAAGAGGTTATATACCCTTAAAGAAAATGATACAATAGAGCCTTCCAGGCTGGTGGTGCACTTCGTGGGCAGGTGCTTTCAGTGTGTCGAGCAAGGGAGAGTCGATACGTCTCATAACAAATGATACACAAGTCATGATTAGAGACTAGTTGTTTTCTGAGCTAGAGTCCGAGAAGAAGGAACGTCTCTGCCAGCAGGCAAAGAGGCAGAAATGTACAGATGAGATGTTCCAATTTTTATTTGTAATATTGAATTGTGAGAATTCCAATCGTCTAAGGTTGATGATCATTTTTGTATAAATATATAGTTATAAGACTTAAAACAAGCTGCTTCTTGCCGAATGTAATAGAGAGAAAATATCCTTTTGTGAGAATTAATACAAGTGTAGACAAAGATTCCAATATTTATGCAGTTTGAGTTATGTTTCCCTCTCATATTCCATATTTATAGTTTCTTTTATGTGTCCTTGATAAGTGAGTGTTTACAATTTAGTACCACAGCTACTGTAAGCACATCAAATCGGTTGTTTGTTAAGAAAACAATTTTTCCTCTATATTTGCTTTATGTAAGTACAAGACCTGTGAGCTACTTGGATAGCTGAATCTTATATCCTTTCAAGAATGCATGCTTTATTTTCTTCTACTGTGAACAAGGTAAGATTCGCCTTGCATTGATGCCTTATTTTGTTTAATGATTTTGTAACTTTCTCTCACACCATATGATTTCATAAATCAACCCAGACAACAAATTATGGCCTTTGTCCTGTTTTGTCATTATTTTCATTTGAGGAATTAAATCTTATATAACTAATGGAAGAAAAATCACCTTTCAAAATCAACTCTAATATTTATGATGCCTTTAAATTACTCTTTTAAACCTTAAGTGTAATCTCAGGAACAACATGTACCATTGTGACTTCACATCCAATGCATCCAAGGCCTGTGGGTAGTTCTCAAATAACTACAACATGTACCCATGACATCCACTACTCTACAATGCATCTGTACTTCATCATGTGCACCCCTGTGACTTCAGAACCAATTCATCCAAGGCATGTGGGTATTTCTCAAATAACTACAACATGTCCCTAGGACATCCACTACATTGCAATGCATATTTACCTCGTCACATGTACCCTTGTGACTTCACAACTATTAAGAACCAAAGAACTGAATACAAAATCACCACAATAGATATAGAAGAACAATATACACAATCTCTTTTATTACTATCAAACCCTTGGGGTAGGGAAACACCATACAATGGATCCTATTATGGAAGGGATTCTCTTAGGTTCACTTACCTCTTCGAGGGGGAATGCTCCTATTGAGCTACAACTCACAATACAATATTTTTCTTCATATCTCATTACATTGCTTGAACCCATTTATATAGTGCTACATCACCTAAGAACATTTTAGAGGAGGAATTTTCTAGAAGTAAAACCTTCTAAGAAGTCTTCTTACATTTATTATATCTAACTACAATAGTGGTCCCTATTTAATAATATAGTGGACCTAGTTCACCTTACATTGAATGACCTCCACTATTATCACTATGGGCCCTTTGGACCTCTCCACTACCTCTCTAGCTACCTTACATTCCATCCCCCTTATGAAAGTGTTGTCCTCAACGCTTGATGTACAACCATATACCAGGGTTCCATGGATAAGTGTGGACCATAGTGCTGAAGTAGACTAGCGAACCAGAGTCCCATTGAGAAATGGAAGCCACCATGCTGAAGTAGTCCAACCATCATTATAAACCATGGTCCCATGTCCAATTGCTCATGTTAACCCCATATGGAAGATATCGACACCTAATAACCAACTGAAAATGATGCTCCCAATATTGACACCTATCATGTGGATCCAAATAAGAATATCCCTCCACATAGTGGGAGAGGATCAAAGTTAAATTTGGAAGGAACAATACCATTGTAGAATATGCAGGCTGGATGTTGGTAATTATAACTAGATCCTGATGTGGGACATTGATGTTCTCTACAGAAGGTGGAGTAGGGTCATCAAATAAAATATGGAAGCGACTGTCATCCCAAAAATGACAACTATCCATATACCAATAATCACAATCGGCCTCCAAATCACACCAAGCACATATTTATTTATTATATTCATCCCTGATGTCTGCCATAAGAAATCTCTCCTGCATGTTATCCAATGAATCTTAAATACTACGAAAACTATCATTGAGGCTGTTTGTGAGGCCATCTACAAAGTCATCCAATGTGTCATTAAATTTGTCATACAATTAGGATTTGAATTCTTCAATTATTTGTAGAATTTATTTGAGTGTTTGAGAGAAAATATCCGTCTGAGCACCCTATGAAAAGTTATGAACTATGCAGTCCCATCTTCGTCACGAGAAAACCCAAAAATTAATAGTTGATTTTAAATCAACGATATCTTCACTTCCAGAGCTCCGATTCAGACGCTTTGTTTTTGAAATTGGGTGAAATTGTGAGAGGAAATCAGATATATAATTTGTTTGGGCGAATTCGGCCTCCAACTTCTACAGAAAAAAAAAAATCGTGCCGTCGTCCGTGGAAAAAACCTGAAAAATTGCAGATTTTAAAACTTCAATATCTTGACTTCCTGGAAATCGTTTCAGACAGTTTTTTTTTCAAATTGGGTTTTGTTTTGAGAGGAAATCAGATATACAACCTGTTTCTACAAAATTTTAATAGAAATATACCGAAATTTTCCGGAATGTCGTGGCCCTATTTTTTTTTCTCCGAAAAAATAAAATCTTTAAAAATAAAAAATATTTTCCCACAATGACTGCCAAGGAAATTTCTCTGATATGAATTGTTAAGAACCAAAAGAGTGAATAAAAAATCACCACAATAGATATAGAAGAACAATATGCAAAATCACTTTTATTACTATCAAACTCTTGGGGTAGGGAAACACCATACAATGGATCCTATTATGGAAGAGATCCTCTCCTGTTCACTTACCTCTTCGATGGGGCATCCTCCTATTGAGATACAACTCACAATACACTATTTTTCTTCATATCTCATTACATTTCTTGAACCCATTTATATAGTGCTACCATCACCTAATAACATTCTAGAGGAGGAATCTTCTAAAAGTATAACCTTCTAAGAAGTCTTCTTACATTTATTATATCTAACTACCATAGTGGTCCCTATTTAATAATATAGTGGACCTAGTCCACCTTACATTGAATGACCTCCACTATTATCACTATGGGACCTTTGGGCCTCCCCAATACCTCTCTATCTACCTTACAACAACATGCATCCATGGTTGGTTGGTATCTCTCTAATAGCTACAACATGTCATCATGAGACTATCCAATTTCTCGCAAAAAAATCAGATATCTTATGCATGAAATCTAGTACATATTGGTAGCGGTTATGTGATTATTATTTTTATAAGCTACCTACACAGGGTATATGAAATTTTATTACTCTTTATGAGCGTTTCTCTAAACGACAGTTGTAAATCGTCACATTTTACCTATCATCTATTCATGCTTCGTTTTCATGACTGAAAGCATGAAAACTCACAACTATCGTTACTATTCTGTTTTAAAATTTCATTTGAAGCATATGGTTTATTACAAAATTGTGATTTCTTGCCATGAGCATGTTTCTCTCCTTGTTTGTGACCCTTTCGATTCTAAGCATGCTTAAGAGATTTATGGTTGTATGAACGAAAGACCCCCTCCATTTGATATTCAATTTTTTTGTATTGATTTTGGTTTGATGTTTGATCATATTTCTTTCATGAAACCTTTGACTATTCAATTTTTATAAACTTACCTAACTTTGCAATCAAACTATGATGCACGCACTAAGTTTTTAGAGTACTTTGGTCCTATCATGTACCCAATGCCAAGGTGGCATACAATGTACATGATTTCATTACTCCTTAGCATGGTCTTAGGTTTCACAAAACTCTTCACACACGTTTTGATTACACACCTTGCCCCTCGTTTGAATCATCACAGCATGTATTGATAAGGCTCGGGGCTATGGTTCTGTTTCGTTTTTGCAAACCCTACCTATGTGTTGTGCATTAATCACCCGTCCGTTCAGTATGGCTCCAGTGGTAAGGGTCGAATCGAACGACGTCCAAACCTTGCTCTCATATGATAATGCTAGGGAAGATTTGGAATGGAATGGTTGACATATTTTCATCAAAAAGTTTCAGGGTTTTAATCTTCAGGTCGCCCAAGAGTTTGCCTTAACCTTTGATGGCTGTAGGGAAAAAATCGGTGATGTGCAATTGGAAGTAACCGAAGAGTTCCTAAGCCAAGCCACGAGATTGCTAGCAGTTCGTCAGAAATGGTTCAAAAATGCGAAAGTGGAGGAAGTCCCTTGGACGTTACTGTTTACTTCACGAAAAATAACCAGCTATGATCGAGGTATGCCAATTTCATTTTTGAAACCTAGGTGGCATGATTTACTTGTTGTAGTGAAGCAATTCATCACATGTGAGGGATGATTCATACTTTTTTTCCTATATCATTTACGTCTGCTTATGAGTTTTATTGGTTTTCCATTGAATATGCCTTATTACCTACTCAAAAGTCTGTATAAAATCAGGAAAATATTTAGGAAACAGATGTCAGATTCAAGTTTGTTTCACCATGGCCTCATTAAAATCATCCTCATGCACCAGTTAAAGTCACAAACTGATTGTTGGGATTCGTTCATTTCACGAAATGGTTTTGGCAACCTTGAGTTGGGAGAAGTAGATAAGCCAGTCATTGAAGAAACCCTTGTGAACCCAACAACCTCTCCCCCACCTCTCCAGGCTTGTGATTTTTCCCCTAACAACAAACCCTTGAGCTACGCTAAGGACATTCAACAACATAGTCGACCGGTCACACATCCAAAGGATTGTACTAAAACTGTGAAGAAACCTACAGGAAAGAAGCTAAAAGGAAGTGTTGATGTCAATTTCAAAAACAAAAGAGTTGGTCTGTTGATTTCTCAAAGTGTTTGAAATAAAACGAAACCCCATGCAAACACGATGAACATGATTGAAGTGAGCGAAGGCTCAGACTCAGAAATTGACAAATTCCTTGCTGAAGAGGACCCCGTATCATTCGGGCTATACCTTGACCGACCCTATAACTATGTCGATAATCCACCTCCTTGTTTGAAAGATAACCCATAATTCCTTGGTA
This sequence comes from Picea engelmannii, assembly GCA_009831015.1. Lineage (NCBI taxonomy): Eukaryota > Viridiplantae > Streptophyta > Pinopsida > Pinales > Pinaceae > Picea > Picea engelmannii. The sequence goes on from ML800739.1 coordinate 70,237, forward strand.
TCCAGATCTGTGATAAATATACCATTCACATGGAGGATTCTCCGACCCATAATGTTGTTCATTCTAATGCAAACTCCTTACATTCACAATGTGATGTGTGCCGATCGTGGATCGATAGATACTATACCGATGTTCCATTGCTACAGTCACGACTTAAGAATTTAAGAGACCAAGTTGATATGTTGACAAACGAAAACAACAGACTTGAATCCATCATCTAAGGGAAGGAGAAGCGTTTGAAAACTACAGGTCATGTGATTTTCAAAAACGTAGAGGCAACTACAACCATCATTAATTCCAAAGTTTCTTGACATGATTTGGTTTTATGATTAGAGGTATGATTTTGTTAGCATGATTATTTTGATTGTTAAGTTATGATATTTGGTTTATTTAATAAATTATTTTTATTATTAATATTAGGCTGCTTTGTTAAATCAATAAAATAAGATTGCATTTCCTATTATAACTAGCTACAAAATCGCAAGATTCTGTAGCTAGTTAAGAAAATTCGAATTGTTTGATTTGATGACTGCAAACATATCTGAGATCTTCTTATTTTATTTTGTTTTCAGGATAATTAAGGAGCCCATGATTTCAAAGATGATATGAGACACTTTTTGAGATATCCCAACCATATCAATTTTGTATTTTGAGTAAACAAAATTAGACTGTTGGTAGTGTTTTGATATCTAGTGAAATTAGGGTGGTTGCATCCCCCTTTATTTTTTGAAACCAATTTGATCTTATCAACAAGAAACAATTATGTTTCCTGAAACCTATATAAACATATCATTTTGTCAACATTCCTAATCTCGGCATGGGGCAAGAGTATGGGCGTTTTTATCGCAGACTTGAATGAAACAGAATGCACATTACAACTTTAGCTTTTCTGTATGATGTTTTGATTCAGGTTATGTTTATGTTGATTTGATAATAGATGGTGATTTCTTTAGTCGTCGTGATTTATTATCATTTGACATGATTCATTTTATATGCTGCTCATATCTTATGTTTCAGATACAATATATACACAATGATCATCTATCCAATTTAAATTAGGAGATTCATCTCTAATTTCTGTTGAATTTCTGCATGCAAGTTCTTACAGGAAGATTTATCTCGTCGTAATTACTTGTAAATCATTAGATCACTGTAACTGTGTCCTTTTTATGTTCTGTTATTATAATTCAATCTCCAACATTATTGTTTCGCATTTATTCGGAGCAATTTCAAGATCTGTTGCAGGTTTACTTCTCAGATAAAGATGGTTGGATATTCAATATTAAACAGACATTGGATGCAATGACAGGTTAGCCTGTTATTTGATTACATTAGCTTGCTGGATATAGAAGTTTTCTATATATAGAATATTTTCTACTATCTATTATTTTCTGTTCAACTAGGCAGTTTAATATTTGATTTCATGAGTGTATACATCTAAGAAAATAAACCAAAAAAAAATTAGATAGTATTTTCACTTTCTTTATCATTGTTGTTAAAGGAACCAATCTACATTGATTTTTATGAGTTTAGATTAAAACTCGTGTTTTGTATAKATTGTATATAGAATTATCATACATATAATATTTAATTTGTACACACACACACACACACACACACACACACACACACACACACACACACAYAYATATATATATACTTAGATGTACATATAGATTTTAGTAATTGTTATTTAGTAAGTTATTGTTTTTCCCTTTAATTATTTTTTCGCTTTCTTTAGAACTTAGATCGGCCAACGGAGCTTCTAAAATCGTTGGAGTGAATTAAACCAAATGGCTTGGGTTAATTAGACAATCCTGGTCTAGATTCACTCTTCCAGTTGACGAGCGGTCAATTTCGTCCGTCAACAAATGGCGCTAGAAGGAGGGCCTGAAAACTATTAATGGCACGAGGAGGTCGCAAGACTCCTCCCCCACCTACCCACTCACCTAGAGTAACTAGAATTCATTCAGATGAAAACATTGTCCCTTAAACAACAACCACATCAAATGACGATCCATGGATCACAGTTGAACCAGTAACTCCAAATCCCCCAGGTGGCGACATACAAGAGATTGTTCATCAATCCCTCATAAGAACACACAGTGCCTTAACCCATATCAGACAACCAGGTTGACCTTTGAACCAACCATTAGACTTCTCTTATATTAGAGAGAAACTTGAAGGTACTGATCTTACCTTAAACCCTACGGATCCAGATCATATCCTCACTCCTGCAGCAGGAGGATCTGGTATTCCACCATCACCACCCCCTTCATCTCCTTCTTCTTCTGAAGAAGAATCCTCAGACGAAGGCAGTTCCTAATCTCATCCTTCAACACCACCCACACCTATGGCCAATCCGAAAAATCCCACCAGAACCTAGCTCAACCAAGATGCAGTGGCCATACCTGGGTCCCAACATCCTTTACCTAAACACCCAGAGAAATGGCTCCCTAAATTTGACCCAGACTCCAAGCAGATCGTTGAAGATCACATCAAAAAGTTTATGCTAGCCATTAGGCTCCATAGTGTTAAGCACAAAGACGTAGTGTGTATATTGTTTCCCTACACCTTTGAAGGCAATGCCTCTACCTAGTACTTTGCCCAACAGCCCCACACTATCGTGTCATGGGATAAATTCGAATCATGTTTCCTTGAGAAGTTCGGAGACGAAAAGTCTCCTGAAGTTCTAGTCATGAATCTTTCTAGTTTAAAAATGAACCCCAAAGAAAATATAAAAGACTTTAATCAAAGGTTCCTGACACTAAAGAACCGAATTCCCTCAGATTCGATGCCTGCCGAAAATCTTATTGTCGCATACTTCATGAAATCCTTACATCAAAACATAGCCATTTGGGTAAAGAGGTCCAAGAAAGACACATTGTTAGAAGCCTTCGAAGAGGTGAGTCAAATCGAGAAAGATATTCTCATCTTAAAAGACAATACCGGTAACGAAATAGAGACTAGTTCATCCTCCAAGAAGAAAATCAAAATCCTCCCTAGACCTCCCCAAAACAAAGCTCAACCTGAGAGTTCGGATCTGGAAAACTTACAGAAATTTGTTCAGAAGTTATCCAATCAAGTTATAGATTTGAAAAGGTCGACTGAAGAAGATTCTTCGAGCAAAGGGCCTTACCAACCCCTTTTTAGGACGACCTTTCCCACAAACCGATCTAACTCAAATTCTGAAGGCCTAAATCTAGAAAGCTTACAATTTGCTATTCAAACGATCCTAAAATCACATGATAACTTGATTCCTCCTGAGATTCCTAAAGAAGTAGCTGAATAAGAGACAGTAGAAGAAGATGAATCCTCTCCAAACATTTTTGACCATTTTTCGGATAGCATTTTTTAGGCTAATTTCGAAACAGTGCATCCTTACAATACCAGGAGCAAGACAACAAATAACTCTTCTTCTGAAATTGCAACTACTGTGCCTCCAAAACAGTCTAAATCAATTGAGCCTAAAAAGAATTCAACAAACCCAAGTTTAGATTATGATTTAATTGAGGATCTAAATAAAATTAGGGCTAACATTTATGTTTACGGATTATTAAAATTCCCTTTTCTTTTGCAAAAGATGTTGCAGAATGTTGCGGAAAATAGAAAAAACAACAATACGAACAACAACAAAGGTGTTGAAAACAACCCCAAAACTCCTCAAAAGGCCTCCACCAAAATGACATCCGAACCTCATGATAAAAGAGACCTTCCCGTAAATAGTGTAACAAATGTAGATAAACTAGTTTCAGGGGCTGCGATTAAAAAAAACAAACTTCTTCTGTTAATACTCACAGAAATGTCCCTCCCTTTTTGTTGACTTTTGAAATTTTTGATAGGAATGTACATAACTGTATGGTAGATTCAGGTGCATCATCTAACTTAATGCCTTGGTCTGTCTGTCAAAAAATTAATGCCGAAGTTCAACCATCCACCTTGAAAATTATCCAGCTTGATCGAACTAGTGTTAAAGTGATAGGTGAATTAAAAAATGTGCTTATCAGATTATCATTTAATCCTAAAGTCCATAAAGTGATTGATATCATTGTTGTAGATATCCCAAAAGTATATGGTTTGTTTTTAAGTAGAGATTGGTTAGAACAATTACATGGCTATTTTGCAACGGATTGGTCTCACTTGTGGCTGCCCGAGAATGGAAAGCCTAACAGAATCAAGGTAAATCGTGAACGTTATCGTAAGTTCATGGTAACTGATTTAAATAATCCCAATGAACCATTCACTGCTTCTGCCAATTCGCCTGAAATACAGGGGATGGACACTTTTTTCGACAATTTCATGGCCGAAACTTCTACCATCACCGACTCGAAACAACAATATGAAATTATGACATGCGCACAGTCAACAACCTTCTCTCAGTGGTCACATGCATCTGACAAAAATCAAATATGGTCTCTTTACTTCGATGGGTCAAAATCTAAGGAAGGAGCTGGTGTAGGGTGCGTGCTCATCGATCCAGCAGGTAACAAGACTTTGATTGTTTGCTGGTTAGAATTCGAATGTACAAACAACATGGCCGAATATGAGGCACTCCTATAAGGTCTCAGAAAAACACTAGATTTGAACATTCAAAATTTGACTGTCTTTGGTGATTCAGAAATCGTGGTTAGATAGGTAAAAAATTCTATCCACTGTTTATCTCCGCACCTTAAAAGCTATCAGATTGAGGTATGGAATTTGATGAACAAGTTTTCTGCTTTTAACATAAATTCTATTCTTAGATTAAATAAATCTGAGGCCGATTTGTTAGCTAATGTCACCTCAAAACTTTTTCCTACAGAAGGCCTATCTCCGAATGCATTTTCCGTCGAACTGTTGTTCAGACCGTCCGTCCCGGACAACATCACGAATTGAATAGTCTTCGATGACAATCAATAGATCATAAATTTTCTGCAAATGGAAGAAACTTTCCGGGGCGCAGTGATCGAAGAAGGTACCCATGACAAAAATCTTTGCGACTTTATGGTAATACCAGATCCGAGATCCCTGGAATCTGCATCAGACATGGTAAACTCTATCCCAAAATCTGGGGTTAGGTTAGAAACATTTTATGATCTTCACGATAAGTTCAGAAAATCAGTGAATTGAAAAATGAATAGTTCCTCCTTGACACATGAAAAAGTAAATTTGGGAACTAAAGACAACCCACAGTGCATCAATTTGGCATTGGGGTGTTCTGAGCAAGAAAAGGTAGCATTTATTAAGTTGTTTAAGGAATTCAAAGATTTTTTTGCCTCGACATACGACGACCTAAAAACCTTTGATCCTAACATCATACAACACATTATTCCCATGAAACTCCAGACCCAATCTTTTCAACAAAAGTTAAGGAAGATGCACCCAAAACTTGAACCAACAGTCAAAAAGGAATTAAACAAACTCCTGAATGCTAAAATAATCTTCCCAGTAAGGCACACACAATGGGTTTCTAATCTTGTCCCTGTCAGAAACAAGAGTGGTGAAATCTGACTATGTATCGATTTCCGAAATCTTAACCGAGCATCCGATAAAGACAACTACCCTGTCCCTCCCATGGAGAAAATCCTTCAACGAGTATCTGGCTCTAAAATATTATCCTTGTTGGATGGTTTTTCCAGGTATAACCAAGTCCTTATGTCTCCCCCAGACCAGCTCAAAACTACTTTCTGTACCCCATGGGGAACCTACGCTTATAGAAAGATGCCCTTTGGGCTCATAAATGTCCGTGCCACTTTTCAGAGAGTGATGGATATCACTTTATGTGGATTAATCAATCAATCTGTAGTAGTTTACCTAGATGACGTCACTATCTTCTAAAAATATAAAGGAGATCATCTAGCTCATTTAAGATCTGTTCTACAGTGATGTCGTAAGTACGACATTTCCTTAAATCCTAAAAAATCTGTCTTCGCAGCAGAACAAGGTAAGCTCCTCAGATTCATTGTATCAAATGAAGGGATGATTATCGACCCTGAAAGGACCCAGGTCATGTCAAAACTCCCCCCTCCCTCGTCAAAAAAGTCCCTGCAATCTTTCTTAGGATAGATAAACTTTGTTAGGAGATTAGTCCCCAGCTTTTCAAAAATGGTGAGACCATTACAAAAATTAATAAAAAAAGTTGTATAGTACCATTGGGGACCTTTAGAAATTCAAGCTTTCGATTCAATAAAAAATACCATAATAGACGCTCCTTCTCTAATGAGCCCTGATTTTTCACGAGACTTCACCCTCTACACGTTTGCCTCTGACTGATCTTACACTGCTGTCCTAACTCAAAAGAACGCTGAAAACAACAAAGTCCCAATTGGCTTTATGAGGTCAGCCTTCAAGGGAGCATAAATTAATTACCCAACAGTAGATCAACAAGCTTATGCTATTTTTAAAGAAGTAAAACACTTTCGATCTTATCTGTTGAAATCTAGGATGAAAATCATTGTCCCTTACCCGACTGTCAGAAATTTGTTAGTACAGAAAGAACTAGGTGAAAAAAGGGAAAACTGGGTCACATCCTTACAAGAAAATGACATAGAAATCACCCCAGCACAAATTGTTAGAGGCCAAGGTTTATGCAAGTTGGTCGCCGATTCAACTATAGGACAACAAAATGAAACTGTTATGTTAAATCCAGATCAACACTATCAAAATCAAATCTACTTTGCACAAAACCTTGTTAGTTCCTGGTACGATGACATCAAATTTTGTCTTATACACAGATCAGCTCCCCGTCACCTTGATCCCCAAAAAAGGAGAGCACTAAGATTAAAATATGCTTCTTTTCCGCTGATTAATGGTATTTTGTTTCGCCAAAATTTTGATGGAATACTTATGTGCTGTCTTGAAAACGATGAAGTAGAAAAAGTCTTATTGGAGTTACATGCAGGGGAAGCTGGTGGGCATTTCGGTGGAGACACCACCGCCCACAAAGTATTAAGAGCATGTTATTACTGGCCTACCCTTTTCAAATATGCTCATGCCTTATGTTGCAAGTGTGTGATTTGTCAAAAGGCATCCAGACGGATACATAAACCAACATTCCCATTGCAACCAGTCTCGGTAGACTCCTCTTTTCAGCAGTGGGGCTTGGATATTATAGGCCCGATCAATCTGGTATCCTCGCAGCAACATATATACATCATAACAACCACAGATTATTTCACCAGGTGGTTCGAGGCTGCCCCATTAAAAGCTGTAAATACAAGCCAGGTAATATCCTTTCTGAATTCAAATATCATCACTCATTTTGGTATTCCTGAATGCTTAGTATTTGACAATGCTTCCTATTTTTCGTCTCTTGAAATGAGTGATTTCTCTCTAGAAAAAGGAATTAAATTAAAATACTCTGCCAGCTATTACCCCCAAGGCAATGGTTTGGTAGAATCAACTAATAAATATCTAATCAAAATTATCAAGAGAACGGTCTCCAAAAAGCATAAAAACTGGCATAATGCACTGTTGAACGCAATCTGTGCTGACATAGTGACTCCTAAAACTGTTGGACACATAGATATCTGATCAAAATTATCAAGAGAATGGTCTCCAAAAACCATAAAAACTGGCATAATGCACTGTTGAACGCAATCTGTCCTGACATAGTGACTCCTAAAACTGTTGGACACACCTACCACACTTAGAGGGGGGGTGAATGAGTGTGGGGCTCTTTTTCCCAAAACTTCCCTCTTGCACAAAAACTCATCAATTAGCATTCAACATTTATTCATTACCCATTGTTGTCATTTATAACCAGTTATATGTGAGCACATATCAACAACATATATCAACAATATATCATCAACAAGTCATCACCACAAAGAACACAAGATGTATGTACAATTTTCTTTTTATTACAGACTACAATCCTTGGGGTTTATAAACAACAATTGAATAGAGTACAACTCTACAAGAGCACCAGCTCTATATGCAAGACTCATCTTGCATTCTCAGCACCAACTAAGATGAGGCAACAATCCTCAACAGATATCAATCTGTACCATAAGCAAGAGCATCAACCATGCACCAACCTGTGCCAAACAACCTGTAATCAACCTGTACCATAAACAAGTGCATCTAACCATGTACCGAGTATATACCAATCATGTGTCAACTACTCATCAACAATGACTCATCAATATGTACCAACATCATCAACTATACACTTCATGTATGTGTCAACTCATCAACTACTTGTCTCAACCATGTACTCAACATATGCCACAACCAAATGACCTCATCAATTTTATCATCCAAATATGCTTTGTAGCTATGTAATAGATCTGGTGTATATGATCACATTCCTGCAAACCTTTCTTAACTTTAAAAACAAGAGACTAACATTTTCATCAAACTTTTCTTTAGTCTCACATGCCTAGTTTTGGATTAGTCAAGAACCCTAACTTGAAGTAATCATAACTTTGAACCTATAATGTATAAATATCTGACACTGATACACAATTTTCTTCAGTGTGTTTTATGTAATTTCTCCAAGTGGCACTACTTGGAACCTCTCATAAAAGGAGTTATAGCAAAAATGGCATACCTTGCTGAAATCTGGCTTATTCTAGAGAGTGACCTTGTAGAGTGTTTCCCGCACAAAATAATTGATGAAATGATCTAAAAATATTAAAAAGAATACTACAGATTTTACCCTAACCAACAAAATTGGTCTCACTGAATTTGGATCTGTTATGAAGAATTTATAACGTTTTTACCTGAAACACCTGATTTTGACTAGTTTCAGGACTAGCCACAAACCCTATTTTCCACAGAGAGTAACTCCAAAACTACAACGACCCACAAGCGAAATTTTTAACCACAGATACTTGTATATGTTTTCTCACTTGCATAGCAATTTCAGGATCTGAATCATTATAGAAAAAACGTTATAGCGAAAATGGTGAGATGACCTGTAAATAACATTCCTTAGAAAGAACCATCAAAAGAATTTATAATTCCTTGCATTTCGGCCTTCTTTTCTTCACTTTCCTCAGCATTTCGGCTTATATATCCTTGGTTACCTTAGTCACCTATAGATATTCAATATCCTCAAGTTTTCCACACCAAAAATGCTCAAGAAGCTCTCACAAGAAGCTCTCCATCAATACTCCAAAATATATTCCCACAAGAAGCTCTCCATTGATCCACAAAAAGGATGATCTACAAGTGACCATTTCTATCTTATTTATACTTTCATCCTTTAGGTCACTTAACCCATTTTTAGGTCACTTAACCCATTTCTAGGTTACTTAACCTATTTTCCTTATTTTAGGGTTAACCACTTTCCATAAATAGAAAGTTCTCCAATACTTTAACATTAAATATTCCTTCTTGATTTTGTCACCTTACTTTATCATTTCTTGATTTTGTCACTTCTCTTGATTATTTAAATAATTCACCTTGAATTTGTCACTTTAATTTATCATTTAAATAATATTAATCCATTTCTAGGTCACTTAACCTATTTTCCTTATTTTTAGGGTTCACCACTTTCCATAAATATTCCTTCTTGATTTTGTCGCCTTTATCATTTCTTGATTTTTTCACTTCTCTTGATTATTTAAATAATCCACCTTGAATAAATAATATTAACCCATTTCTAGGTCACTTGACCTATTTTCCTTATTTTTAGGGTTAACCACTTTCCATAAATATTCCTTCTTGA
>ML800739.1:104542-116173 GCA_009831015.1 Picea engelmannii
TATGTAACCCTGTAACCCCTTGTGTGCAAATAAAACAACAGTCGGAGAATGTTGGGTATGTGTTATATTCTTTGCACGAGTAGTAGTTTCTGAGCGCCTGCGCCGGGTGCGCAGGGGGTAAAGAGGGGGGGGGCGGAGCCCCCCGCGCAGGGGTTCGGGGGTAGCGCCCCCGAATTTTTTTTTTTGGGCCAACATATTTTCGCCGGTTTCGGGCCGACATATTTCTGGGACCACATGATATTAGGTGGTTTTCGGCACATGGTTTTTTCCGATGGTTTTCTATTTCCGGTTAAGGAATTATGGTTTTGGACTAATCCAGGTCATTGGGTTAGGGTTTTGGATTCCACTGGCTCCTATATGTATATTGTATTGTAAACAATGTAACACAATGTGTATCAATATAATATATGCTGGTTTTCCCGGTTTGGGTTTCCAGGTGAAAAATCTCTGTGTAATGTTTGTATTTGCCATTGTATCTTTTCTGTTCTTTTCTGAATATCAGTTTGCAGTAGATATTGTACAAGGTTGGAATTTACAAATGGCTCTCACTCACGGACATCATGTCAATGTGATGGAAAGACACATTACTACAAACACAATAGTAATTCACTCACTCAGACTATCTACTCTCTTACTCTCATAGGTTCCATTTCTTTTCCATTTCCCTGGGCCCTCCTGTGAGGGATTCAAGCCTAGTCCTACTCTGATACCATGTTGATTTTTCATATATAAGATGATATTATTGATACAAATATTACAATGATGAGTGTTCCATATATATAGAACATATAGTGACCATCCATGAAAGGATGCGTCCCTTGAATAATAAATAACTACTTATTTATGATATATATTTATACCTTATATAAATATATTATTACATTAATAATATTGATTAGTAATTAATAATCATATTATTAATTATTAATCTAGTAGAATGTATTTTTGATACTTCCCAAAAATCAACACAAAGAGATGATCTCGTCGGCTAATACAAGGGCTAAGTTCTCACAACCATGTGGCAATGTCTCTCCTACAAAGAGATGCTCTCTTCTAGCGAAGGATGATCTCTTATGACGAAGGCCGATCTCTTTTGATAAAGGATGATCTCACACACACATGTGGCATAAGATGGGATATCTCACATCTAGTTCCAAAGGTACTCTTTGAATCTGTTGCTTATACTAAAGCATACACAACACCAACATGTCTATCTCATCATTCTACAACTTTTGATTGTAGACTTGACCTGTTTTGAAAGATGCAAATCTGCCTCAAAAAGTGTGCCCTGCATTAATGACAAAAGTGGGATTCAGCAATGAGCCCTAAAAATTCATTGCTCAGAGCAGAAAATGGGCTACACCATTGGATTTGTGGAAAAAATTGTGCAAAATGATTGTACTTTCGTCAAATTATGATAATGTCACTTCTGGACCCCCCTGGACTCTCTGCCTCTGTTTGCATACCAAAGAATTAATGGAAAACTTGGGCTTCTTCCATATCCCTCAAATTATGCTACTCTAATCACAAAACATACAAGGCCATTGGATTCCTGGTGAAAAATCGTGCAAAAATAACTATTATTTCGTCTATTTCCACCACTGTGACTTCTGGACCTCCTTGGGATTTTTGACTCGATTTGCATGCCACTGGGCCTGTAATAAATGCACCTTCATAGTCTTGAAATTCATGCCCATCCCTCATTGGGAAAATTTAGGTTTCCATGTGGCAGCCTATGATTGGTCCACATGGCACCCTGTCACTTATACGGTCAGTAGCCTAGTCAACTGCCACATCGGATGATGACATCATGCTGACATCACCTACCATGTCAGATGCTGATGTCATTTTGCACATCATCCTGTACGACCTGCCACATCAACCTGTACGGCCTGCCATATCAACTTGTATGGCCTGCCACATCATCTTGTATGACATGCCATGTCATCATGTACAACCTACCATGCCAATGTGTATTGTATGCCATGTTAGCATGTACGACCTACCACATCATCCTATACAGATGCCACATCATCGACCCAATCAACTGCCATGTCATCAACACAGTTGACTAAATGGATGCCACGTTATATACCTAGTAAACTACCACTTTAGCTATACATACATCATGTTGATGTCATCTACCACGTCATGCCAAGTCAACTGTATGGATGTCATGCTGATGTCATCTACCACGTCACGCCGTGTCAACTGTACGGACGCCACATGTTAGTGTTTGGTGCTTCCACATTAGAGTGATAACGTCATCTGAAACCTTTTACCCATTCAGCTGTTGATGTCATCGTTGATCTAGGTGGATATCGGTGGCCACACACCTTTTCCAACTGACTCAAAACAATTTTCTAGCAATTTTGCTATTTTACTATTTTTAGTAATTTTTTTGGGTCCTGAACTTTCAGAGCCGTTTTGAGGCCCTAAACGACGTTTTTTTGGGAAAACGAGGAGCAACATGGATGTTCCTTCGATGTTTCTCACATCAAAGTTGTAGTCCTCGGATAGATATTTCTAACGAGGTATTGAGCATGTCAAACTGAGATCGTATGCAAAAGTTACGACCCCAGGAAGTTGATGTACTGAATTACCCAAACGGGGCTCACATGACTTTTGGCGCTTCATCTCCCAGGGTTAGGTTTTTGTATGTCTAGGATTTTTGACATTCCTCTTTATTGTAAAAGGCCTTTAGAGCCTCATTGTAACAAGATTCTTGTGAATGAGCGCAACTGTCACATCTCTTCTCAGAGATAAGCCGCCACCATTCTAGCAAGCTTGTTTTCCGTTGCACTTTTACAGCTTCAGCTTATTTTCTTATTCAATAGAAAACTAGTTTTACTGTATCTCTGTTATTCTGTGTTAAGCATCTATTAATAATCTGTAGTCATTTCATTCTGCTCATAAAATCCAGATCAATAATATTAGAGCGGTCTGCTCCTTGTCGTCTTAATGCATGTCTCCAATGATGTTGGAGTACAAGAATTGGGTCTCGAGCTTGTTTCTCTTGAGGAAAAAATATCTCACACGCCCAAGCGACCTCTCATGGTAGGAGAAAATAAAGATGATGGGACATGAGATCCTTTCAAAATGTTGCTTGAGGAATCCCTCATGCAATAGAGGAATGAGATGATGGATAGTTTCGCGCAAATCCTTCGGCGACTACAAACAAGTGACACATCTTCTTTGAGCGAAGGCACCGCCCCCTTCAAGGTACAAATCAACTTTGATATTCTTGTATTTGAAGGTCAGATAGACACAGATGCTGTAGACAAGTGGCTGAATCTATTAGAAGGGTATTTTTCTATCCATAACTTTTCGAATAGAGAAAATATTACTTTTGCGCTCCTCAAATCCATTCCCCATGTCAAATATTGGTGGAAAACTTTTTGTGAGCAAAAGGAAATAGAGGAACCCTCATTATTTATAGTCATGACCACTTGAGAATCCTTCAGGGATGTTATTAAGGAACAATACTACCCTGTCAGAAGTTATAATGACTTGTATACCAAATGGATCACACTGCAGAAAGAAAGAGACCAAGCAGTGCCAAAGTTCACAAATATCTTCCATACCTTGTGCACCAAGATGGGTATCAATTTGACATTACATAATGAAGATAGAACTAAAATTGAAGAATAACAATTTGACATTACACAATGAAGAATAACATTACAATGTGATATATCCCTATATGGACATCATATTGCAACACAATCATTAAGGAATGTAGCAATTTGACATAAGTCAACCATGACGTACATCACAATGTGACATTACCATAATAAATCATGGTTAAACATAATCAACATGGTCAACCATATGGACTATGTCCAACCATGGTTAACCAAAGTCAAACATATTCATGAACCTAAGAAAAAATAGTCAAACATATTCAACCATAGTAAACCAAAGTCAACCATAATTTTACCATAGTAAACCAAAGGAAACCATAATTTGATCATAGTAAACCAAACATAAACCAATCTCAACCAAAAATTAACCATGGTAAACCAAGTCAACCATAAGTCAATCATAGTAAAGTAAACATAAACAAAAGTCAACCAAAATTCGACCATATTCAGCCATAGTAAAAAAAAGTCAGCAAAAGTCAACCAAGGTCAACAAAATTTAACCATGGTTAATTATGGCCAACCATGTTCAACCATAGACAACCATGGTCAACCATAATGAAACCAAATAAAACCATAGAAAACCATGGTAAACTAAAGATGAGCATAGTAAAACATGGTCAACCATTATCATCCACAGTCAACCACAATTCACATGGTTTGCCAACATGGTCACCCATGGTCAACCATTCTCAAACATGGTCATCCAAATTCAACCATGGCCAATAATAGTTCAACATAGTCAACCGTGGTCACTCAAATTCAACCATATTTTAATATTGCTACATTCCTCATTGTTTGTGTCATATTGTGATGTACACCTTTACTGTATTATGTTGAATTGCATAATTCCAAAAGGGTTACATCACATTGTGATGTTCAATTAGGGTTATGTCACCTTGCAACATTCCTTTAGGGTTATGTTTGAGTGTGATGATTATGGATTGTGTCACCCCTATTGGAATATGGGCGCCAAATTAAAGGTCATGTAGGTGTACATATTTATTGTCTTATGTAAAATTGCATCATTCCTAAATGGTTATGTCACATTGTGACATTCATTTATAAAGGGTTATGTTAGTTATGACATTCATCAATGGTTATGTCACAATGTGACATTCATTTTCAAGGTTATTTTCTATCAAATTGCTACATTCCTCAATGGTTTTGTCACATTGTGACATATATATTCATTGTATAATGTCAAATTGTATCATTCCTAAATAGTTACGTCACATTGCTACGTAACCATAGTCAACCAAAGTCAACCATAGTGAATAATGTTGCATTGCGACAATATTCTTGGCTGAATAATGTCAAATTGCTACATTTCTCAATGGTTGTGTTTCATTTCAATTTACATCTTCATTGTCTTATGTCGAATTGCATCATTCCCAAATGGTTACACCACATTAAATTCATAATTTCACTGAGAGATGGTCTACATGCTATTATGGAGGAGATGGTGTCACATATGTTTGCACATAACATTACATTAATTTTGTTGATAGGTGTGATACAACCCAGTATGGAGGAGATGTTGTCAAATTGTGTGTACATAACGTTACATTAAAAAATAATAATTAAAAATTATAAAAAATATGGTTCGTCTCACAATACAGACACATGCGCACACACACACACATATCAAGAATACAATTATCCATTCAAAAACTTGAAATTAGGAGTGGAAAAATTGAGGGAATTGCCTAATCCAAAAAGTGAAGGTGAATTGAGCAGTGTTTCATACATATCCATCAAATTAAGGGAATAGTCTTCTTGCATCACTCCCGATCCATATTACCCACGTGATTCCACTCCGATCTCTCCTACCATTAGTCATAACCCTAACCTGCATTACCATATCGATTACACTTTCAGATATCTTGTCATTAACTCTATCTCTAATCTCATCCCACAATGATACAAAAATGATAATCATATATGTAGGTTTACAAAATGTTTAGCACATGATGGATGGATCATTCAATCGTAATGCTAAAGGTGGATCCTTTAATGAATTGAGTATGTGGAAAGAAGAAAGTAGTTGTCTCACATGGTTGGATACTTGGAAGCCATCATATTTGATGTATGTTTGTTTGGGAAGCTTGATTGTTTTGTCTAATGAAAAAAATACTATAAATTGCCTGGAGATTGGCCTCCTACAATACAAGAATGATTGGTTGCAAGGAAAGACATAGTTTGGGATGAATCTGTCATATTACTAAAGAAATTCATTGAGTAAACAAGGAATAAAAGCATGTTGGTGGGAAAGAACCCTAGATAAAGGTATTATCACACCCATCTGAAGGATTTATAACGCGCAACGGTTGGAACTCCACGTTGGAAAGCATAAGTATGGGAGTGCCAAGCGACCTTATAATGAACGGTCCAGATTTACAATGAAATTACAATATACTTTTACAAGACAATTTTTGCTTCGGGGGCTTCGCCCCCGAACCCCCGCTTGCCCCCAACCCCCCCGGACCCCGTAGAGGGGGTACCCCCCCTCTGCACTCCCCCACATGGAAGAGTGTACATACTTCTGGGGTGTAAATACTTCATGGGGTATAAACACGGCTGAGAGCAAGGACCTCTGAATCAGGAAGATAATCAGGCTCCACAACCAACACTAGAAAAATGACCAATACCATCACAATTAAAACAAATTAAAGGAAGCTTTCCTCTATACCTACCATCGGTTCCCTTGTTCAGTATTTTGACAAAGTTGGCCACTTGTTCATCATCTTTCGATACGTCACTGTTCCTGCTCTGTTCTTTTTGCCTTTCCTTTTGCTTTGAATTTTTGGATGCTTTGAAGGTTGCTTCTTTTATATCTCGATTTTCTTGTTCAGTTCTCATTTCATATGCTATGAAGATTCCATGTAATTCATCCATGCTTATTGAGTTTAGATATGATCTTTCTTCTAGTGTTGATATCTTAGGGTCAAATCTCATAGGAAGAGATATTAGTAATTTTTGAACAATTACAGATTCTTTGATTTCTTCTCCCAATCCTATGATTGCATTTATTGTTTCATCAACTCGTAAAAAGTAAGATGTAATATTCTCATCTTCCTTCATCTTAAGTTGTTCGAACTAACCTCTGTAAGTTTGAAGCTTTGCTGCTTTGACTTTTGAATATCCTTCATAAATATTTTCAAGTTTGTGCAAAATATCTTTAGCAGATTTACAATGTGCAACTTTGGTGAATACAGTTTCACTAAAATCATTCATAAGTGCATTTTTTTCTTTGGAATTATTCTGACTGAGTTTCACTTCTTTGTCATTTTTTGACGGAACTGTTGGTGCTGTGTGTCCATCTACAATTGATTGCCAAATTTCAAATCCTTGTGCATGTATATATGTTTTCATCCTTATGCTCCAAAATGCATACTTCTATCCATTGAACCATGGTATTCCATTTTTATATAAGTTGTTTCTCTCCATGATCTACCTTTCAGTGGTTAAACTAATTTTTGAAGGAACCTTCTCTGATACCAATTGTTGGATTACTGAGAGTGGGGGTGAATTGATAATAGCGCAATTTAATCATTTTAACCATATAATCCAAGTGTTATATCAATGTAGCATTATCATCCAATATCTGCAGAGTAAATAAGTAATGAACAAATGAAAAATCATACACATACATAGTACACCGGTGTTTTACGCGAAAACCCAAAGCGGGAGAAAACCATGAAATGCTTTTTCTTATATGTCTTGAAGAATTACATTCATTGGAAGCACCGACTTCCTTTGTTTTTCAGCTACAATTGGAAGGAGGCTCCAACCCCCTTGTTTCTTAGGATACAACCTGCAGGAAGCTCCAAATCCCCTATTCTCTGGCTACAACTAGAGAAGGAGGCTACAACCCCCTATGTTCTCTGGCTACAACCGGAAGGTGGCTACAACCACCTGTGCTTGCCTCGTCCAACCACCTTGAAGTAGAAGTAGAATGATGGAACCACTATCACACTATCACTGTGAGATATACTGATGTAAACCTGTACCAATAAACCTGAACCATGCATCAACCTATACCTCAACCTGTAATCAACCTATACCATAAAGAAGTGCATCAACCATGCGCCAACCTGTACCAAACAACTTGTAATCAACCTGTACTATAAATAAGTGCATCCAACCATGTAGGGAGTATGTACCAATAATGTGTCAACTACTCATAAACTATGACTCATCAATATGTACCAACATCATCAACTATACACCTCATGTATGTGCCAACTCATCAACTACTTGTCTCAACCATGTACCTAACATGTACCTCAACCAAAAGCCCTCATCAATATCATAATCCAAATATGATTTGTAACTCTGTAATAGACTTGGTGTATATGATCACATATGTGCAAACCTTCATCAACTTTAACAACAATAGACTAGAATTTTCATCAAACTTTTCTTTAGTTTCACATGATTAGTTTTGGATTAGTCAACAACCCTAACTTGAAATAATCATAACTATGTACCTGTAATGAATAAATATCTGAAACTGATACACAATGTTCTTCAGTGTTTTTTATGCAATTCTTATAGGTTTCACTACTTGGAACCTCTAAGAAAAGGAGTTATAGAAAAAATGGCATAACTTTATGAATTCTGGCTTATTCTAGAGAGTGACCTTGTAGAGCGTGCCCCACACGATATATTTGTTGAATTGATCTAAAAATGTTACACAACATACTAACAACTATACTCTAACCAACACATTTGGTCTTACTAAATTTGAATCGGTTATGAAGAAGTTATGACATTTTTATCGGAAACACTTGTTTTAGACTAGTTTCAGGACTAACCACAAACCCTATTTTCCATGGAGTGTAACTCCAAAAATACAACGAACCAAAAGCTGAATTTTTTACCATAGATACTTGGATATGTTTACTCAATTTTCTATCAATATCACAGTCTAAATCATTCTAAAAAAAAGTTATTGAGAAAATGGTGAGATAACCTATAAATAACATACCTTAGAAAGCATCATCACAAGAATTTATCCTCCCTTGAATTCCGACCCTCTTTTCTTCACCTTTCCTCTGAAATTCGGCGTAGATATCCTTTGGTTATGTCATTCACCTATAGATATTCAATATGATAAAGTGTGATGTAAAATGAGAGAACCTTGCCTCTTATTTATACTCTCCATCTTCTAGGCCACTTAACCCATTTCTAGGTCACTTAACCCATTTATAGGTCACTTAACCTATTTTCCTCATTTTTAGGGTTAACCACTTTCCATAATTAGAAAGTTCTCCATTACTTTATCATTTAAATATTCCTCCTTGACTTTGTCACCTCACTTTATCATTTAAATAATCTTCTTTGATTTTGTCACTTCACTTTATTATTTAAATAATCCTTCTTAACTTTGTCACTTTAATTTATAATTGAAATAATAATTTCTTCTTTGCAAGCTCTTTGACTTCTTTGGCCTTTTGGGGCTTCAAGCCAACATATGAGGGTCCTCCAACTTTGTAAGGCCATAAGTCTCAAACCGTGAGGAGTTATGTGGTGTTCCACATACCACCAGAAATGACATGACATGTACTATCCATATAAAATAGTATTACCATCAAATATATTAAAATTGATGCCATTATACATGAAAAAATATTGGGTCCATTAACCAAACCTTTGTGCTACCAGAATTCGCTACCAGACTTTCTTCAAGGGTTGACATCAATGACAAGCAACCTTAATCAACACATCACACTTATATAGTTTCTCTCAGATCTAAATTATTCTAAACATGGAGATAGTGGCTGAGAGAATCTCTCAACAATCTCCAACAAATATCAAACCAATCTCTAAAATAAACATTAAACCTAACACCCTCCCATAATGTTTATTTTACAAATAACAATATAGAAAACACATACGGTCCACATACAAGTCAAAGTTGTTTGATATGGTCTTCACTAGCACTTCTATCCACTCTGAAATATTACAAACCACACTCTTTCTCCACCACAACTTTGAGCTTCCCACTTAAATAATTTAACACACAACTACTTCATACCATCGATGTCGTATTTGTGATTATTAACAATATTGACAAACTTCACACTGCCAAATTACATAACTTATTGTATTTGTCAGAAAAGTAGTCAAGTAACTGAATCATTCTATTGATGATCTCCCATCCGTCGAATGACATATATCGTTGTATCCGCCAATTATCTAGGACAATTGTCTAAGAACTGAATGTGTTCAGAAGTTAATCACACAACTTGACCTCTTCACAAATATACAAACATAAGCACCGATGTTCTTGACTCTACAAGATCCACCAGTTCTTTACACAAAGATAACCTATAACTATTGTTCCTGAATTTACACTACCCACCAGTTTTATAACAGACCATAAACATTATCAAATCAACGATATGTTCTTGTGGCACTGTATACAACAAGAACCACCTATTTGAATTACACTAATATGTTCCACAATTAGTTCTGCATCATATAGAACTAATAAATATACACAAAACATAACATACTTTCACCACATATTTGCACATCACTCTATAAATATGCAATATATAAACTCCACGCAGGAAACAACTCCATGTAGCAAACTATTTTTGTTGGCAAACAAATTATTCCACCAAGTTGTAAAGACCGAGCTCCTTGCAGTAACTCCACTTTAAATCTGGTCAAATCTTTATTGGGTATATATCTAAACACATACTTCACCCATATTTCATGTGAGCAAAACATGCATGGCTTTAATTCATAACGAACGCTCACTATTGCACGCCATCACTCATACTCCACAGTCGAAAACAATTTCCTCCACACTTTTTCACGTTGTGTAAAGATGAATCCAGATAATTCATAGTTTGGTCTCCTCAACCACGTCGTCGCACTACAAGTTCAACACCCCGCTCCAAATTCTCTTCACACATATTTTCACCACGCAGATATACCTCTAACAACCTATTTTACACGCAACAAAATTAAAACAGACGGAAAACACACATAGTAATATATAGTACTCTCAGCTTCATGGCCATTCCATGAGGGAGATAATACTAGAGCACTCAAATATGATACCAAATTATAAAATAATAGTTGCAGACATCACACACAATTAGCTACATCACACTTATATAGTTGCTTTCAGAGCTAACTTATTCTAAATATGAAGATAGTGGTTGTCAATAATCTCAAGAAAATCTTTAAAATAAACATGATGCTAGTGAGGAATTTGATAATTTATCAAGTGCAAAGAGATATTTGAACTTGTGACCTCTTAGGAGGAAATACATGTTCTTAACCATTAGGCCCACTCATGTTGTATTACACCGAATTATATAAGAATAAGAAGTATTATTAGCAACAATTACATTAATAATATTAGTGTATCATAACATTAATAATATTAATGTATCTTATAAAAGTATATTTAATATATTGATAATGTTTTTTTTCTTATAATACATGCTCACACATTAATATAAGGTGGTTGTTAGTTATTACCTATCTAAATTGTCATTTGATAAGAAAATTATTATTTATTTTTATTGTTCACATTAATATAAGGTGGTTGTTATTATTTGTCTAAGTTTCCATTTGATAAAAAAAATTATTATTTACTATTATTATTATTATTTTTTATTATGAAAATAAAAGTTGATTCTTGTAGGTTCCATTAAAAAGAGTCAACTATTCCACAAGTGTGTTGACAATGCTCCCTCATTGAGAGCATGGCTATGACTAGATACCTAATGTATAAGAATAAGTTAAACAACATGGAAGACAAGGGGCTACCTAAAATTGCTTCAAAATCAAGTCATAACCACCATCGACTCAAGCGAGGATGACATAGAGACACTCGGTCTTGGCTAAACTATTGGGGAATCATGGAAGAAACCATTTTGCAGAATAAAGATACTATATAAAAAAACGTCAAATCAAAATTCAAGGAAAAAATGTGGTGTGATAAAGAGTTAGAGGAAAAAAA
>ML800739.1:116309-148359 GCA_009831015.1 Picea engelmannii
TGGGCGCTGATCAATTCCTAAAATGCCATGGGATGAAAGAGTGTGTCACCTTTGTGACACCAAGAAGGTTGAAGATGAAAAGCACTTTCTCTTAGATTGTCCAACCTATACCCATATTAGATCTCATTTTCAAAATATTGATCACACTACCAACCTTCCTAACCTTTTAACTCAACAAAAGTATGGTGATCTTGGAAAACTTCTCTTAATGTTTTTCGAGCACAGAAACAAAATTATAAAGAATCACAAGTAATCACTTACCCTCTTAAGGTCTGATAGACCAATTAAGTCTTAGTAGGCATTAATCATCATCATCATCATCATTATAATATATTCTGCTACATAAAAGAGGATATTGTTTATTGACAATGCTATGAGCCCACCTTTGAACTACAAGCTATTCACATTTTTTTTATTTTTATTTTGTAATTATCGTTTTTTTATAATGTATTTTGCTTAAAAATGAAAGAGAGAGAGGAGGTTTGTGTCCTCATCCTATGTATAGTGTACATGGCTATTTCTGTTCACTCTATGTTCTACCTAAGTGAAAAGCCGTGGATTCCTTTTTGTGCCCCTTATAAATTTAGTTAAGTTCTCAACTTGTCCATTTATTCTAGTTAAAAGGATCTCATTTTACTTTTTTTACTTCCATTGCTCAAGTTTTGGTTTCCAATAAGTTTTCTTCTACATCAGCCAGCACTGGTTTCTCACCTATTCGTTGCAACGTTGAAAGAACGTAGACAGTTTTAGCATAATCTCGCTTTACTTAGATCCATGGAAGGAAGCTATCTATTTGAATTTCCTCTACATTTTTCTTTTGCGACTTCGAAACTACCACTTAAATTATTATCATTAGTATGTCTTTTGGTATCTTGCATCCATGATAAACATGGAAAAGTTGTGTTTCACATCATTAGAGAACTTGAAGGTGGTGAAAGACAAAGAGTGAGGGATGGGCATTAGAGAACTTGAAGGTGGTGAAAAGGGATGGGCACGAGGGATAAGGGCTTTGACTTAATTAATAAGAGAGAAAAATTAAGAAAGGCTTAAGTGTCAAACCCATGAGTCCAATTTGGCATGTTTGCTCCAAGAGAGCAAGTGATAAGTGTAGATGCAAATGGGATGATGAAACGAATGGAATATGGAGTTGAACTTGTGGGCATAGAGAAATTAATGGGAGTGGAAACCTAGAAGGTAGTGTAGTAATATATGTTAAATTATGACAAATGGGAGTAACAATGATGCCAAAAGCTGAACAAATTTTACTACTAACAAACCAATAAAGAAGGTCATGATAATTGGAAGAAAGAAGACACATAAAATTATAGAGGAAAAGGTGTGCAATGTATGAATGTGAGATGTGATGAACAACAAGCAATGTGAGAAATATATAGTGGGTGGGTGGGTAACTCTTTCGTCTAATGGTAAAGATAGACAAGCCCTAATGGGTTGATATTTAAGTCATTAACAAAGAGATGGATACACTTTTGATGCGATTCCTTATAAGGTTAGTGGTTTCCAAAAGATAATCTGTTGTCTATAAGAATGTTTCTACTCAAAATCTGTGTCACATCCTAACATACATTAAATTACAAAGAGCACAATACATATTACATCCTTTACATATATTAAATTACAAAAGGTTAGTGGTTTCCAAAAGAGAATCTATCGTCTATAAGAATGTTTCTACTCAAAATCTGTGTCACATCCTAATATACATTAAATTACAAAGAGCACAGTAAAACATATTACATCCTGACATATATTAAATTACAAAGAGCAATAAAACATTTTACAATATCTCTATTTATAACTTACATATTAAATTATACTATAAATATGCAAAATCCATTATATTATCAATGTAACTGCATTCAACATACTATTTCAATTAGGGATAATTTTAAAGATGAAAATTTATATTAAAATGTAAAAAAATGGACCAATCTTACTAGTTCTTAATATGCAAAAGGATTTTATATAGTTTCCATACAATTTGGACGATTTTTAACTTAAAATAATTTTATTCAATGAAATTTAGTTTTTTAGAAAAAATGAAAATTGATGAATCTTTTTTGGGAAAAAACCACGAAGAATTAACCCATTAACAAAATTGGGCCCCTAAAATCATCTATGACTTTAGCATTGCCATTGCTATAAATTTGACTACTTAAATTTAACTACTTGGTAACATATATTATAAAATGAGACTCAACATCGATAACACGACCACTCGAATCGAAAGATATCTTCGGCATAATTACTTACATTAATAATCAATAGCAGAGAAAGTTCAGTGTTTGTTCATTAACATATTCTTGATAGATTGATAAAATGATCCTTCACTTCTCAACATTAATATTGATAAAATTATTATTTTTATTGATAAAATTATTATTAGTCCCCGTTAAAAGCAGGACTATAGCAATGAGTTTGTGATTGATTTGACATTGATTTGATATTAATTTACTTTATATTTTAAATTTGTCTGTAAAATGTAATGTTTAACTTAATAAAATAAATATATATATTTTTTTATATAGTAAAAATATTTATTTTTTTCATTTCTAATTGGTTAATATATTTCAAGTCTTATTGTTGTCTTCACATATTTCAATATTTAAAATTAATTACATAATCAATTTAATTAGTTGTGCAACATATATAACACTTATTACACCACCATAATAAAATATTTTTTTAAATTTACATTTCCCAATAATATTGATGTTTTGTTTTGAATGTGTCATGTCATAACATATTAAAATATTACATAAATTAAAATATATAATATAAATGTTAACACATTAAAATATTATATGTATTAAAATATATATTATAATATTATATAAATTACAGTATATATTATATATTTTATAATATATATATGTTAAAATAGTAATATATATATATATATATATATATATATATATATATATATATATATATATATATATATAATGTTTTTTTTGTTTAGCTTAATTAGAAAGAAATTGAGGTTAATCTCAACGTTATATGGCACTTAAATTAAAATAAAATTATGGTAAGATATTGTGTTCAATACTAGTTATGACAAATCTATAAACTATGTGTCATGTGTTATTATGGAACAATAAGGTTTTTTCCATTCCTTGTGAGTTTATGTGGAATTCTTTTAAGAAGTTGATTTCTTTTAAGATTATGAAACTAGCTCATTTATTAACATATTATTCATGTTTCAAAGTAATCATCATTATCACTAATTATAGGGTATTAATTTTCATTTTCATTTCCAAATTTATTTGACAGAAACAAAACTGCCATACCACTCTTGTTTTTATTGCATTATTGATAAAATTAATTAATATCATTATAATTTATCATTTTAATCCAACATTATAATAGATTTGCTCTTACACAAAGAGCCTCCTCGTTCATCGCCTTCGTGTTATTATAATGGAAATTGAATATTAAAGAAATTCAGGCATGCTACGATGTTATCCTCACGTAATATCGTGTGTCACTCAAAGGTTCTAGAAGGGCGGCGGTGAATTGGGAGGAGGTGGGATTTGAGGTGGCGGGCTTAATGGTAAAGGAGGTGGAAGATCAATTGGAGGTGGAGGTGGTTGGCTTAATGGTACAGGACTTGGAAGATCACTTGAAGGTGGTGGTGGAGGAGTCACTGGTGGTGGGTCTAATGGTAGAGGAGGAGGTGAAATTTCAGGTGAAGGTGGTGGTGGTAGTAGTTGAGAAGTTATGGATGGGGAACTTAATGGAGGCAGAAGATGAGTTGGCGGTGGTAGTGGAGTTAGGAGTGATCGACTTGATTTTAGAGAAGGAGGTGGACGATTAGTTGAAGGTGGTGGTGGAAATGGAGGTGGAGTTAGGGGTGGTGGTTTTAATTGGAAAGGAGGACTTGGAAGATTAGTTGGTGGTGGTGGTAGATGAGGAGGAATTAACTTTGGCCAGCTTAATGGTAGAGGGGGTTGGGGAAAATCAGTTAAGGGTAGTGGCTTTAATGGGAAAGGATGAGGTTGAAGATGAGTTGAAGGTGGTGGTGGTGGTGGAGTAGTAGTAGAAGAATCAAGAGTTAGTATTGATCGGTTTAATGGGAAAGGATGAGATTGAAGATGAGCTAAAGGTGGTGGTGGTGGTGGTGGTGGAGGAGGAGGAAGAATAGAATCAGGAGTTAGTACTGATTGGATTAATGGGAAAGGATGAGGTTGAAGATGAGCTGAAGGAGGTGGTGGTGGAGGAGGAGGAGGAGTTAGTAGTGATTGGCTTAATGGTAGAGGAGAAGGTGGNGGAGGAGGAGGAAGAATAGAATCAGGAGTTAGTACTGATTGGATTAATGGGAAAGGATGAGGTTGAAGATGAGCTGAAGGAGGTGGTGGTGGAGGAGGAGGAGGAGTTAGTAGTGATTGGCTTAATGGTAGAGGAGAAGGTGGAAAATCAATGGAAGGTGGTGGAACATTAGTGGAAGGTGGTGGTAGACATGGAGGTAGAAGATGAGGAGGTGGAAGATCAGTTGAAGCTAGTGCTGATTTTAGTAGTGATGGAGGAGCTAGAGGTGAGCTTAATTGTAAAGTGGTCAACTTTTTATGATCTTCAAGTACATGCAAGTCTCCAATTTCATGGTGCGTTTTACTCTTGCAATTATCCTCTTCGATGCTCAACCCTTTTAAATTGAGTATATCTTCACCGAATTGCATTCCGTCATTGCTGAAAATAAAATAAAATTACACGTTAAAAGTTTTAATACACTATATATTTGGGCTTAATGTGGCATGATCGTCCACTGAATTCACCACCTGCCATGTTGATCATTGATCAAGCCTCCCATGACTTCAATCATTCTGTATTCGCCTTCATCATCACTTCTTTGGAATCCTAAAACTTTATCTATACATGGACCAAGCACTCTTTCTGGAAAAACATATTCTTCATTCCATTTGGTCAAAATCTGCAAACAATTAAAGCAAAATGGTGTAACCAGATATCAAATATGGTCTTATTAAATATGGTTTTTATTTTAAAATCAATGCTAAACCAGACATCAAATGAATCACTGCTAAACCAGACACCAAATTAATATACGAGACCCCAAAATTATATGATAAAATTTAACTTGCCTTGACATATTTTTGTTGATTTTTGGATTGAATACTGTCCGGAGGCGCCGGGGGTTCATGAGCAGCTGCTGCTGCCACAAATTGGGGAAGAGCAGATAGCAGTGCAGGAATCATCGAAGCCTCAACTTTCCCTGAACATCTGGTATTGTGAGTTTATAATCTGATTATACTCAAGTAACTAAATGCATCTATCCAATTGTGCATCTATAGTGCATATAGATAGCTGTATGCATCTACAATGTAAAGATGAATAGATTTGTGCCTTTTTTTTTTTTGAAATGATGAAAGTAAAATAGAGACCATATTTAGTTGAATTGGTAGCTACCTTTCTCGTGGAGTGAATGCCATACAATACTATCCACAAATTCGAACAAGAGTAGCCTTTTATCAGGTTCAGTTTCTCTCTCCATTCTGTTAACTAGTAGCTTTACAATCTGAGCAATCAATAGATACGATAGATGAATGTTCGTTACTTTTATATTTACTTAGTTCTGCAGAATTTAGGTGGATTAATTCCTTCAAGCAATTTGTGATTTTGAAGAATCCAATATCCAAATTGGATCCTTCTCAACATTATTTAAAGAACTAATGACAAGAAAATAAATAAATAAATAAATAAATATACCTCATTGGCAATTCCGTTTTTAAGACCTTTAACAACAGCTAATGCAGTTACAGGCAAAAGAGCTTTTCTAGTTTTGGTTTCATATAAATCCTTGAGGTATCCTTCAAAAGAAGCTAAAACCGAAGCTGGATTGTCATCCTTCTTTAGATTTTCCTTCACATTTTGAATATTGGGATAAGTTGCACTGGAAAAAGCCGCTGGATTTACAGGTGAATCATCATTCCATTGTGGCGACAGTTGCAGTGGCGGCTGCTGTGCCTGTTTTTGTCTTACACTATCATTTAATCTCCTCTTTTCTTCCATAGCCTTCTTCGCATCGGCAATAAGATTGGCCATGCTCTTTTCTCCATCTTTTTTGCTCATTCCAAAAAGCTTTCTCGACATTCTGAAAAGAGATGGCAGGATCCCAGAACACTGTACTCAATATTTATATATATAGATGTCTACACCTAAATATTCAAGCGACAAGCGAGAACCAATAATAAAACTGAAACCAGATGAATCTCTCAATCGCCTGAACATATAGATATCGTTCGGCATAACTTTAGACTACGTCAAGTGGGAGCTCCCGATTTTTTTTAAGAAGGCACTAATGAGGCTCTGGAGCAGCATCAAGCGTTGCTACTATTCAAATCTGCTCCTGTTATATTACTCAATTGATAGTTGCCATGGTTTCGATTCTCCTTAATTGATCTTTGTTATTGTTGTGTTGTTGTTAAAACACTATGGTATAGCTTTTAAGTATTTAACAATGTTGATTGTGTTGAATCGAGAGTTGTTTTTTACAATGTGAAAACAAAATTGAGTAAATTTTGAAGTGTTATATAATTTATAATTTTAAATTAAAAGCAACAAGTTTAAGTTGTCTTTAACAATGTTGATTGTGTTGTATGGAGAGACCTATATTACAATGTGAGAAGGAAATTGAGTAAATTTAGAAGTGTTATACAATTTATAATTTTAAATTAAAAGCAATAAGTTTAAGTTGTATTTAACAATGTTGATTGTGTTGTATGGAGAGACCTATATTACAATGTGAGAAGAAAATTGAGTAAATTTAGAAGTGTTATATAATTTATAATTTTAAATTAAAAGTAATAAGTTTTATAATTAGGTACTTGAGGTATAAGTATAAGATAATTAATTTTTAAGATTGTTTCAAACTTTAATCTTAAATTAAGAGTAATATGATCTATTTTATTCATTTCATAGACATTGGTCTTATCCCCATTAAGAGTATGGTTGTGACTAGGTATCTAATATATAAGCATAAGACAACTAAAATGAAAGACAAGAGGCTTCCTAAGATTGCTTCAAACTCTATTGAAAGTTGGAACTCTAGTCAAAGCCACTTCCCAAATTGTTGGCATAAAGATGCTAAGTCTTGGCCAAACCATTGGAAAATAAAGCACTACTGCATTTGGGTCGAAATTCAATGTTTGAACTAACATTTGATGGAAAAAAACCCTTTTTAGTGTCAAAATTCAGTGAAAAATGTGAAATCAATGTTTATTTTATTTTGTTTTGTCCTCAACAAACATCACTTACATCCTCTAAAGTTGCTTCAAAGAAATTACTGACATTGCTTGAGAAACACCTCATTTATTCAAGTTCATTTGTGTATATAGAAAAAAATGTCATCGAACTAACATCACATAAGCGACATTTTATGATTTTTTAATTCAAGTCATATCATCCTAGCCATTGAACATTAACCATTATGAACATAGACATAGGATGACCCTTGACACAATTGTTTCCTAACATAATTTAAACCCAAATACACTATAAACCCTAGCCATGTTGATTGTGAACACACTATGATGCCTAACACCCTAACCCACTAGCACACCTTAATTATTGTCATCATCATCATGATCATTTTTATCATCGTCATCATCATCATCATCATCATCATCATCATCATCATCATATATATATATATATATATATATATATATATATATACATACATACATATACAAAATCCCACGTATGTAATACACAAACAAGGAGACAAACCATTCCCAAGAAATATTGTGAAGATATTCAACCTAATCCTACTTGCAAGGAGACAACCCAAGCCCATGAGAAAGGAGGCATGAGCCCACTTGCAAGGAGACAACTTGAGCGACATACCCAAAACAAGATTGAAGATAATAGAGATGGAGACAGCTAGAGATAGAGACCTTGAGAAAGTACTGGAGGTATAGACAAAGGAGACCCCACCTAGTGAAGAGATAGAGATAGGGGTGATACGCTCAAGGGACTAGCAATTTTGTCAAAATAGTTGAGCACCTTTGCATTTGACTTTGTGTAGGGTTCTATTCTATGTCAAAATAGTTTATGTAAGCCCAAGATTTGAAACCACAACTTCATCATGGAAAATATCTATTGACTTGTGACAAAACCCCCTTATTATTTGGATATGATTTTGGGGATAATTCACTTAAGATGCTTGTAAAATTTTAAATGGTCTTATACATTGTATTGCAGAAGTTCACTTAGTCAACATCAATATCTATTCTAATTTCCTCTCATAAGGGAGGGAAGGGATTATTATTTTTTTGAATGAATTGAGTCAGAGAGGTAGAATAAGAATATGAATAAAAAAACTTAGACTCAAACATGGTAGTCGTTGGAATATAGTTAGTTGAGTATATCCTTCCATGCAAACCCTAGTACCTACTCCCTATTTTTGGGTTAAAGTAATGAATAAGTGAGCTTGATCATCTACCTAGATACTTGTTATTTTTCTAGTACTCTTACTCCACTTGCATCCATGGTGTATTAATGAATATCTCCTTTTATTTGTTGAATAGCATGCCCATTTCCATTTTTTCAATTTTAATATTTGACAAAGGGGATGAATGCAGAAAAATCATGCAAATCATGCCCTCATCTGTGTAATATTTAACTTGAACCAATACCTTTATAGTTTAGAAACCATCCTCTCCACTCTAAGTGTCGAACAATTTTGGAATGATGGTCTTTGTGCATAAACAAATCCAATTATCTCATTAGGTAACACAAAATTAGATTAAGAATACAATATATAGGTCTTTAATAATGGATCGACTTAAAGTATAACACATTACTTAGTTAAAGACATCATATCCTAGTCTATATATAGAAGTTGTTGGATTACTGAGAGGGGGGGTGAATCAGTAATAGCGTAATTATAATCCTTTTTCTCCAATTGTTATATCAATGTAGAATTATTATCCAATAATGAGCAATAAGAAATGAACAATCACACACATACCCAGTACACCAGTGTTTTACGTGGAAACCCAAATCGGGAGAAAACCACAAAATGTTTTCTCTTATATGTCTTGAAGAATTACATTCATTGGAAGCACCATCTTCCTTTGTTTTCCAACTGCAACTGGAAGGAGGCTCCAACCCCCTAGTTTCTTAGGCTACAACTTGAGGGAAGCTCCAACTCCCCAATTTTCTGGCTACAACCAGAAGGAGGCTACAACCCCCTATGTTCTCCGGCTACAACCGGAAGGTGGCTACAACCACCTGTCCTTGCTCCGTCCAACCGCCCTGAAGTATAAGTAAAATGATGGAACCACTGTCAACCTGTCACTGTGAGATATACTATCATACAACTGTATCAACCTGTACCACTGAACTATATCCAATCTATACAACTTCCCTGTAATCAATATGTACCTGAACTGAACATGTATATACAAGAATGCAACATATACGCAACTTGTAGTGCTGCAGCGTGCATGTGTATGCGCCCTATATGTTATGCAGGTCGCATATGTACACACCCTAACTGTTATGCAGCCTGTGTATGCCTTCTAGAACTAGGGTTTCCTTTCACTTGAAAACTTCTGACCCTTTGTAACTTCTTTCACATAGATCTGTAACATGTCACTGTATCCAGAATGTAACTGTACCTTGTGCATGCATTCTCATTCACTCAAGACAAGTATGTCTCTCTCTAGTCATGTGCCATATAGGTGTATGAAATCATGAACAAGTATAATATCCCTCACATGATCTTATTCATCAACCCATTTCTAATATTCAGTCTCTCAATAAATCAACTTACACAAATACAAGCTCTCAACCATGTACCATAAAAATCCTTAGCCATATGCCAAGAAATACAAGGTGTGCCTCACAAGAAGTATCAATGATGAACATATCAACACTATAATTCTATAGATCTGACTTCTGCAGAAGATCACAAGTAACCATTGGTCTCTCTAGGGAGAATCCTCAAATCTCCATTACCATTTCTCATGCATACATCAAAATCCAACTATTCATAGAAATAAGACATACCTTTTGAACCAATGGATGGATCTGATGTATCTGAGCACTTTAGACCTTCCTCAAAGCTTGATCTCAGAATATAGAACCTCTGCATCTTCATCTTCTCAAGTTTCCATGGCTTTACCAACATGTACTCACCCTATACACAACCAGCCCGCGTACATATGCTCCCTATACATAGACAACTCGTGTCTTTTATGCACCCTATACAAAGACAGCCGCATATTGTATGCACCCTATACAAAGATAACCCACGTACGCCTCATAAAGTAGGGTTTTCTGTAAATCCGATAATTTTTCTGTTAATCCTTCATGCTACCTTAGATGTTCGCCACTTCAGACGTATCCACAACTATTTACAAGAAGCTTTACACAAGAAAATAGATATACAAAATGTACAAGTGTGTGTTTAATGAGTGAGCTTTGCCTCTTATTTATATCTTCATGTAGCCTTACACTTTCCTTATTTTAGGGCTTCTTCATTTAAAATAATTTCTTTTGCAAAGCACTTTGACCCTTGGGGGCTTCTATAAGACTTATGAGGGGTTCTCGAACTTCATATGGTCATAACTCTCTAACTGTGAGGAGTTATGCAACATTCCACATACCACCAGAAATGGCATGACAAGAACTATCCATCTAGGATAGTTTCACTGAAAAATTCATTGTCCTTCATCTAATTGTTCCACAATTAATCATGGGTTCTCTCACTCCGCAAAGTGTCTTCCCATGAGGGATTTCACCATAAGGGGACCACTTTGGAGTTCATCCATCTTTACTTTTTATCAACCATGACAAGACAATAATGATTCATCTTTACATCAAACAATTTTTGGTCCATTACCTAAACCTTTGTGCTATGGGGATTTCTTCAAGGGTTGACATCAATGACAACTAACCTTGATCAACAATCTCCCCCTTTGGCATTGATGGAAACACTCTAATGCAATAATGAAATCATATGACTCATGCTCCCCCTGGAACCATGCCTCTGTCCTCTGCACTGATAAATCTGCTCCCCCTGGTCCCATGCCTCTATCCTTTGCATATGATAAAATGCTCCCCCTTTGTCATCAGTGGAAAAGATAGCTTTCTATTCGGGGTTTCTCCCCTTGACTGAACTGTCCTCTCATGGTGCTTCCTCATGTAAATTTAAGACATACAAGATAAGAATTCAAAAAGCATTAATTTTGGAGTAGAAATAACTCCAAGTCTTTGGAGAAGATATTTAAAGGCTTTCTGTGGAAGTGGTTTTGTAAAGATGCCTGCCACTTGTTCTTTTGTGCCCACATACTCAACTCTGATGCTATTTTCTGCAACCTGCTCCCGTAGAAAATGATACTTGATTGGAATGGGATTCGTCTTGGAGTGCATCTCCAGGTTCTTCGAGATACTGATGGAGCTTGTATTATCACAATAGATTGGAATGGGCTCATCATACTCAACCTGTATATCTGTTAGATTTTGTTTCATCCAAAGAACCTGTGTACAACATGATGCTGCTGCAATATACTCTGCCTCAGCTATAGATAAAGATACTAATGATTGTTTCTTTCTTAGCCATGATACTAAACACTCACCCAAGTAGAACGTTGCTCCACTGGTGATTCATCGATCATCAATACAACCTGCCCAATCTGCATCTGTGTAGGCAATAAGTGATAGATACTTTCCTTTTGGATACCATAATCCAAACTCTTCTATTCCTTTGAGATATCTGAAAATCCTCTTCACTGCTAATACATGTGATTCCTTTGGTGCTGCTTGAAATCATGCCACTTTTCCAACTGTCTGCATTACATCTAGTCTGGATGTTATCACATATAGTAGGATTCCAATCATTGACCTGTATTTCCTCTGATCTGTAGACTTCGAATCATCATCTTTCCTCAACTTGCAACTCGTTTGCATGGGAGTGATAACTGGTTTGCAATCTTCCATTCCAAACCTCTTTATCATTTCTCTGATATAATTGATTTGAGAAATAAAAATTCCTTGGTTTCTTTGATGTATATGAAGTCCCATAAAGAAGGATAGTTCTCCAAGTAATGACATTTCAAATTCATTCTGCATATCTTTTGCAAATTCCTTGCTTAACCTGTCATCATCACTACCAAAAATAATATCATCAACATAAACTTCAATTAATAAAATATTACCTTGACTTACCTTGATGTAGAGATTGATGTCTGCACTTCCTTTTTTGAACCCTGCCTGCTGTAGATACTTATCCAGTCTGGAGTGCCATGCTCTAGGATCTTGTTTTAGACCATACAGGGCCTTCTTTAATTTACACACATAATCTGTGTTCTCTGACAATTAAAATCTTTTTGGTTGTTCAATGTAGACTTCTTCTTCAAGTTCCCCATTCACAAAAGTTGATTTTATGTCCATCTGATATACTTTAACATTTTTGGAGCATGCATAAGCTAAAAGCAAATGAATTGCTTCCATTCTGGCAACTGGGGCAAATGTCTCTTCAAAGTCAATTCCTTCAATCTGAGCATATCCTTTACATACCAATCTAGCTTTGTTCCTTGTAACTTGTCCATATTCATTCAATTTGTTTTTGAAAACCCATTTTGTGCCGATCACATTCTTATTCTTTGGTCTTGGAACCAATTCCCAAGTGTCATTTTTCTCTATTTGATCCAATTCTTCATCCATGGCCTTATTCCAAAATTAATCCTTGTTGGATTCTTCAAAACAATTTGGTTCAATTGTAGATAAGAGTGCTAGGTGTGTTTGTTCTGGTGAACGAATTCTTCTTCTAGTCTCAATTCCTGCATCTTTGTTTCC
This sequence comes from Picea engelmannii, assembly GCA_009831015.1. Lineage (NCBI taxonomy): Eukaryota > Viridiplantae > Streptophyta > Pinopsida > Pinales > Pinaceae > Picea > Picea engelmannii. The sequence goes on from ML800739.1 coordinate 129,144, forward strand.
GATAATCTGATTTGAAGGATGATTCTTCTGTACTCATTTACTGGGTGTCTTTGGAGACACTTGTTGAACTTGCTCTTCCGCTTCTGTCGGAGTCTCTTCATCTTCCTCTTCTACTTCTTTTTCATCTTTTGCTTCTTCTTCTAAGGGTTGTTTCATCGATTCATTTTCTTCCTTTGATTTTGGTCTGCCTGTTTCATCAATTGTTACGTTGATGCTTTCCACAACTTTGTTCAATATTAGATTATAACACTTGTATGCTTTCATTGTACTTGAGTAACCAACAAGTACTCCTTTGTCCACACGAGTGTCAAAATTTCCCATTCTTCCATCTTCTCTTTTAATATAGCATTTGCTTCAGAAAACTCTGAAGTGCTTCACATTTGTTGGTCTTCCTTTCCATAGCTCGTAAGGAGTTTTGTCGGTGTTGTTTCTAAGAATTACTCTATTTTGAATGTGAACTGTTGTATGCACTACCTATGTCTAAAAAATATCTGTCAATTTTGAATCCATTAGCATTGTTTGAGCCATTTCTTGTACTGTCCTATTCTTTCTTTCAACAACTCCATTCTGTTGAGGTGTCCTAGCAACAGAGAATTGCCTTTTTATTCCATGATTTCTGTAGTAGTCCATAAATTCCTTTTAGGTGAATTCTCCTCCATTATCATATCTCAAGCATTTGATTCTTTAATCCATCTCATTTTCATCCATTTCCTTGTAAATATTGAAGTTTTCAAAAGCTTCTGACTTGTTCTTGAGAAAGCAAACTGCAATCATTCTTGTATAATCATCAACTAATAACATACAATATCTCTCACCTCTTAAGCCCTTTGTTTTAGTTGGTCCAACTAGATCAGTATGCACAATTTCCAGTGGTCTTGTTGTTGATTATTCCTTTGATTTGAACCTAGTCTTTGTTTTCTTTTTTTGTTGACAATACTTGCATAAAGTGTTGGTTGGTTTCGTGATCTGGGGCATTTTTATGACTACTTCTCTTTTGCCGAATTTGACAAGGTTATCAAAATTTATGTGACCCATTCTTCTGTGCCATAACCAACTTTCATCTTCCTTTCCTAGACAACACTTTTCATTTTCAATTTCACTTAAGACATATATGTTGTTTGAAGTTCTTGCAGTTGTACCAACCAATTTCCCTGAACCTTCTCTTATTATCTCACACTTTTGTGAATCGAAAGTAACTTTATGACCTTGGTTACAAATTTGACTCACACTTAGAATACTATGTTTCATATCTTCTACCAGTAGAACATTTTATGCCTTTTCATTCTTGTTCCCAATTCAGACTGTGTTGTTTCCAATGATTTTGGCTGAATTATCATTTCTAAAGGAGACTGATCCATCTCTTTCCTTTCGTAATGTAAGAAATTTGTCGCTATCACCTGTCATGTGTTTTGAACACCCATTGTCAACATACCAACCGTGTTTCCTCTGCTTAGCTTGTAGAGTGATTGTGCATTCTTCATTTCTATACTGATCTTGCTTTCTTATCCATTTCGTTTTCTGAGGTTCCTGTCTGTGACTGTTGCTATTTTGTTGAGGTTCTTTAGGAGAGACTGTCATTCTGCAATCTTTGGCCATGAGTTCAAAATTGTTACATTTGTAACATTCCACTTCAGTGCTCAAAGATTCAAACATGTTGTAACTTTTTCTCTGCGTTTCACTAGGTATTCTTGAATAACCCCTTTGTGTATGACTCTCAAAGTTGTTATTGTTCTTGTTGTTATCTCTGCAATTCACATCTTTATGTCCAAAATTATTACATGCATAACATAAACCAAAAAATATAGTTTGATACCTAGGAGTTGAAGATATTCTGAAATGAGGTGCTCTTATGAATCCTTCTTCTTCTTGAGGCCTCTCTGTCTGTTGTTGATTCTGAAATATGAATCTTCTTGGTGGAGGAGTGTCCCTATAATCTTCCTTGTATATCTTCCTATCCCCTTTGATTGTTTCTACATAGCTTTTTGAAAATGTTTCTTTATCTGTTGTTTTGGAGATTGATCCCTTTTCTATCTGATTGTATCCAAGTCCATACTTGTCAAGATGCGATTTTTGACTGTTGATAATGTCATCCAGAACTTTTGAGCTATTCTTCATATTTTTCTTTTGAATATCATTTCTTAGTGTGACAATCTCTGCTTCCAAGTTTCCAATGATACTGTCCTTTTCTTCTAGTTGTTCTTTGAGTGCTTCTTCAATTATTTTATCTTCTTCTATTTGAACCTTCAATTTTGTGATCATTTGTTCTAGTTCTCGAGTGTCCTTTTTCTTTTCTAGTTCTACTTGTAGTTTCTTGTTCTTCTTCTTTTCTCTTCTGATAACTTCTATGAAACACATTAATTCTTCTCGATAGTCAACTTCTACCTTTTAAATTTCTTCTTCTACTTCTTCACATTCTTCTTCGACTTCTTCATATTCTTCTTCGGAATCTTCTTTTTCAGAGTCTTTCACTGCCATGAATAGAACAATTCCTGTCTCACTGTCACTGACTTCATATTCATCTGATGATGATATGTCTTATTTGGTGCATAAGATTTTCGTGAAAAATTTCTTTGTAGTTATTTTTCCTTTATATGTGTGTTTTCCTTTTGAGTAACCTTCATCATTTCTCTTTTTCTTATGAGGACATTTGTTAGCAAAATGACCAATACCATCACAATTAAAACAAATTAAAAGAACATTACCTCTATACCTACCGTTGGTTCCCTTTTTCAGTATTTTGACGAAGTTGGCCACTTCTTCATCATCTTCTGAGACATCACTGCTGTTGCTATATTCTTCTTGTTCCTTTTTCTTTTGCTTTGATCTTTTGGATGCTTTGAAGGCTTCTTCTTTTACATCTGAATTTTCATGTTCAGTTCTCATTTCATATGCTATGAAGATTCCATGCAGTTCGTCCATGATTATTGAGTCTAGATCTGATATTTCTTCTAGTGATGATATCTTAGGGTTGAATCTCATAGGAAGAGATATTAGTACCTTTTGAACAATTGCAGATTCTTCGATTTCTTCTCCCAATCCTACGATTGCATTCACTGTTTCATTGACTCACAAGAAGTAGGTTGTGATATCTTTATCTTCCTTCATTTTTAGTTATTCGAACTGACCTCTGTAAGTTTGAAGCTTTGTTTCTTTGACTTTTGTATCTCCTTCATAAATATTTCGAAGCTTGTACCAAATATCTTTAGTGTATTTACAGTGTGCAACTTTGGTGAATACCGTATCACTGATACCATTCAAAAGTGAATTTTTGGCTTTGGAATGATTCTCACCAAGTTTACTGCTTTGTCATTTGTTGGTGGAACTGTTGGTGTTGTGTATCCATATACAATTGATTTTCAAACTTGAAATCCCTGTGCCTATATATATGTCTTCATCCTTATGCTCCAAAAAACATACTTCTGTCCATCAAATTGTGGTATTCCATTTTTATATGAGTTGGTACTCTCCATGATCTACCTTTTAGTGGTTAAACTGAATTCTGAAGGAACCTGCTCTGAAAACAATTGTTGGATTACTGAGAGGGGGGGTGAATCAGTAATAGAGTAATTATAATCATTTTTCTCCAAGTGTTATATCAATGTAGAATTATTATCCAATAATGAGCAATAAGAAATGAACAATTACACACATACACAATACACCCGTGTTTTATGTGGAAACCCAAATCGGGAGAAAATGACAAAATGATTTTTCTTATATGTCTTGAAGAATTACATTCATTGGAAGCACCGGCTTCCTTTGTTTTCTAGCTGCAACTGGAAGGAGGCTCCAACCCCCTAGTTTCTCAGGCTACAACCTGAGGGAAGCTTGAACTCCCCAATTTTATGGCTACAACTAGAAGGAGGATACAACCCCCTATGTTCTCCAACTACAACCGGAAGGTGGCTACAACCACCTATCCTTGCCCCGTCCAACCACCCTGAAGTATAAGTAGAATGATGGAACCACTGTTAACCTATCATTGTGAGATATATTGTCGTACAACTGTATCAACCTGTACCAATGACCTATATCCAATCTGTACAACTACCCTGTAATCAATCTGTACCTGAACTGAACATGTATCTACAAGAATGCAATAGATATGCGACCTATAGTGCTGCATCATGCGTATGTACATTCCCTAAATTTTACGCAACCTATGTATGCCTTCTAGAAATAGGGTTTCCTTTCACTTGAAAACTTTTGACCCTTTGTAACTTCTTTCACATAGATCTGTAACCTGTCACTATATCTAGACTGTAACTGTACCCTGTGCATGCATTCTCATTCACTCAAGACATGTATGTCTCTCTCTAGTCATGTGCCATATAGGTGTATGAAATCATGAAAAAGTATAATATCCTTCACATGATCTTAGTCATCAACCCCTTTCTAATATTCAATCTCTCAATACATCAACTATTACACAAATACAAGCTCTCAACCATGTACCATAAAAACCGTTATCCATATGCCAAGAAATATAAGGTGTTCCTCACAAGAAGTATAAATGATGAACATACCAACACTGTAATTTTGTATATCTAACTTATGCAAAAGATCACATGTAGCCACTGGTTTCTCTAGGGAGAATCCTCAAATCTCCATTGCCATTTCTCATGCATACATCAAAATCCAACTATTCATTGAAATAAGACATACCTTTTGAACCAATGGATGGATCTGATGTATCTAAGCACTTTAGACCTTCCTCGGAGCTTGATCTCAGAATCTAGAACCTCTGCATATTCATATTCTCAAGTTTCCATGGCTTTACCAACATGTACTCACCCTGTACACAACCAACACGCGTACATATGCTCCCTATACATAGACAACCCATGTATTGTACACACCCTATACACAAACAACCCACGTACACCTCATAAGATAGGGTTTTCTGTAAATCCAAGAATTTCGCCATCAACCCTTCATGCTACCTTAGACGTTTGCCACTTCAGATGTATCCACGAGTATTTACAAGAAGCTTTACACAAGAAAATAGATATACAAAATGTACAAGTGTGTGTTTAATGAGTGAGATTTGCCTCTTATTTATATCTTCATGTAGCCTTACACTTTCCTTATTTTAGCGCTTCTTCATTTAAAATAATTTCTTTTGCAAAGCACTTTGACCCTTGGGGGCTTCTATAAGACTTATGAGTGGTTCTCCAACTTCATATGGTCATAACTCTCTAACTGTGAGGAGTTATGGGACATTCCACATACCACTATAAATGGAATGACAAGCACTATCCATCTATAATAGTTTCACTAACAAATTCATTGTCCTTCTTCTCATTGTTCCACAATTAATCATGAGTTCTCTCACTTCGAAAAGCGTCTTCTTGTGAGGGATTTCAACATAAGGGGACCACTTTGGAGTTCATCCATCTTTACTTCTTATCAACCATGACAAGACAATAATGAGTCATCTTTACATCAAACAATCTTGGGTCCATTACCCAAACCTTTGTGCTATGGGGCTTTCTTCAAGGGTTGACATCAATGACAACTAACCTTAATCAACAGAAGTAGAGGGTATTAAGGTTGGTGTGTGTGATTCTATCTTTACTAAGAATGGCACATGGTTAATGTTTAACAACTTACATATTAAAACTTACATCCCACAATAATATACATAATAGTTTAGAACTATGTCCCAAAAATATCGTAAAGTGGTATACAACAAATCTTTTGCATTGAATCAAAATTGTGCCAGCCACATATCCAAAAACATCCACTTCAACCTTAAAATTCTCACTATATATTGATCTAAATGAATTCTTCTTATTGTATTAATTGTCAAATTAAATTAAATATGGAAATTATTGGAGTGGGTGTACAATATAGGAAAATAGGTTATGCAATTTACATAAATAGGTTTCCATTCCTATGAAATTTTATTATTCATGAATGTTATTTGGAAATTGGAATTTAGCAAATTAATATTTTTCAAATAAATATTGAGTCCATCATAGTTTTTTTTTTTTTTAAATGATCAACTTCTTCGTGTTCTAGAGTAAACGTCTTTAAATTCACTAGTATATTTTCATTGTGTAAAGTTCTAAATAGGCATAGTAAAGACAATGGATATTCTTGTAATGGGTGTTGGAAAATACATGAATATCTTTTAATTGCATTGAGAGTAGTTAGGTGATATATAACCAAGTATAACATAGATGTTGTCACATATGTATGTGTCAACATGTAAAAAAATTAAAAGTGGTGTAAATCCATCTTAAACCTAGATATATCAAGCACCGTGAGGGATCAAAATTCTTTAGGTGTGATTTTTTTATCATTTAATTACATTTCTCAAGAATGTTGATCCCTCTCGTTGCTTCATAGATCTGGGTTTAAGATGGATCTATGTTGGTTTATTTATTTATAGATATTTTCATCTAACATGACAACATCTATGTCATATTGGGATGTAAAGAACCTTACTATTGTATGTGCAAGAGACACCTTGTTAGGGTAGGAAGAATGAGGATCATGGATAAAGGATATCATTGTAGAGGCATCCATCAAATTAGAAATACATGGAATTTAATCTGAACCACTTAGAGGACATCTATAGTGTGAGACCCTCAAGAGGAGTAAGTCTTCTATCAATAGGTAGGTTAACCATTATCAATGACCAAACAAAGATAGATTTTTTAGGTTCTAGTAGTAGATTCCACAAGTTGTGAAGCCTAAAAATTTGTTTCTTTTTGTTTTTACTTTTCTGTCTAATTCATGTTCAAAGACGTATTCCATGAGGAAAAGTCTCACATTACCATGTAGAACTTGCATGAGAATTTGACTCATAAAAGAAAATTTCTGTCAACCCTTTCCATTAATGCGATGTTTTCTCATTTATATTTAATCCACATCCACATGCCCTTGAATGTCCCTGAATGAGGTCACACAATAATACATAGAAAAATTTGCATGTCCAACTCGTGTTCTTTTGAAGGTTCCTATGATTGAAACATCTTTTGCAGTGGTTTGCAAATTCAAGTAATAGAATCCTTGCTTAGATTTCAAATCAACCAATCCCAAATGAAATCCACACCAATGGTAGACAATCTTGTTCATCACATGTTTATACCATATTGAAGTCATCATAAAAAATATGAGGAGCCGATAGAAAATTTTGTTGCATTATTTTTCATTATGATATATGCTCAAAAAAAAATCAACCAAAAGTCTAGCAAGGTTTCCAAAGTTTTATATTAGTCTATATTGTGTGGGGGAAATGAGAAATATTATTTTCCTTCTTTTCCTATCTTCCTTGGTTGGTGGAAGTACAATGCATATATAATTTGACACCACAAATGGAACACATAACATTTGGAGTTAGTCCATAGTGTTATCCCCAAATATTTGACCTTTAAGGATGGTAAGGAAAGAATCATCATCAAAATGGTCATTGACTAAACACATCAAGTCTAGGTAAAGGAGTTATTTTAATTAAATAATGAATAGCTCGAGTATAGCTTGGGTCTCTTGAGCAATCTCTTGCGCAACAGAGGGACGGAATGATGGAGAATTTTTCCCACATCCTTCAACATCTTCCGATAGAAACAGGCACATCTTCATCAAGCGACCACTTTGGAGGAACTTCTCCCTTCAAGGATCAATTTAAATTTGATATTATCGTATTTGAAGGTCAGATAGATGTGGATGTCCTAGAAAAATGGTTAAGTCTTCTAGAAGGTTATTTCTCTGTTCACAATTTTTTTGACAGGGAAAAGATCACCTTCGCACTCCTCAAGGCTCTCCCCCATGTCAAACATTGGTGGGAAACTTATTGGGAGAAAATTTCCACAGAGGAATCTGGAATATATGGGGCCGAGCCCATTTGGAATTTTTTTGTGGATGCGATCAAGGAACAATATTACCATGTTGATAACTATGAAGACCAATACATGAGATGGAACACACTACAACAAGAGAGGGGCCAAACAATGTTGGAGTTCACAAATACTTTCCATACCTTGCATACCAAGATGGGTATCAAAGACTCCGAGCGGCATCTAGTTCTGAAATACCATGGGGCTCTGCATAGGTACATCCAAACTGAAATGGATTTCATAAACATATCATCACTTGGAGCTACCTATCGATATGCTGTCAAAATCGAGCAGAAATTTTGGCACTAGAACAAATGGGAGTTTGGGTCTACAAATTTGCAACAACTAAAGCATGATAAATACGACCCTAACCAATAGCCTCTTGAAAACCAATCCAAGACATAGGAAAATAAGGGTAAGGGAAATATGAAGAGTGACACTAGGAAGTGGTGCAACTTCCATAAAATCCCCTAGCACATTTCTGATGAATGTCGCTCAAAACAGTGATTGGTGGCCAAGATCAAAGACAAGGAGCCGAACCCTGATTCAGAATATGATCCAATAAAGATTTAAAAAAGATAGATCATTGATGCATACCCCACTACTACTATTGCAATCACAACAATTCAACTAGAAGAACCAACAGATCCTAAAGAGGGGGAGTGCCTCTTCCATTCACATATGTGGGTGAAGGGGAACCCGTTGCATTTCATTGTTGATAGAGGAAGCCAAAAGAACCTCATCTTAGTTGAGGTAATCAAATAGTTGGGGTTTTTGACAAAAGAACGCCCACATCCATACAACATTGGATGGCTTTGCCAGGGATGAGATCTCCATGTCAGCCAACAATGTCGCATGTCCTATGGCATCCATACCTTCAAGGATGAGGTAGTATGTGATGTTGCCCCTTTTGATGTCTGTGATATTGTTTTGGGCCAACCATATATGTGGAAATGTCATGTTGTTTATGAGTCTTGACCACGTAGTGTAATTATTACTCTGGGGGTCATCTCTACAAGATAATAGAGGTAGTTTCAACTACTGTTCCACCAAAACAATGCCACAAGGTAATCTCTCATACTGCAAAATTCATCCTCTTTAAAATATGTTCAAAGGATGCACAGAAGGTCAGTGCAACCACTATAGCCTTATCACCTTCTATCCAACAGAAGCATATTGCAGAAGAGAAATAATATATTGTTTCTTCACCTATGGTGGTGCCTACGCAATTCCCCGTCAAGACTAGAGACAATAGGTTGGTGGAACATATTCAACCCCTCCAACAACAGGTTCGTGACAACCTTCCACAAACCAAGCAGTGCAACTACTCTAGCAAGGCACACAACTCAATAAGATTCAGATTCAACAAATGCTTTCCCCTCTTCCACAGACACTCAATGCAATGGAGACCATTGCTTCTTAAGGGGGGAGGACTGATCCAGGTGGATATTGGTGGCCACCCACCTGTTCCAAATTCCAACTGGCTCATCTTGAGAGTTTTCAGTTGATCATGTTTCTATGTAATGGGGACACATATTTGTAATTATGGGTTCTGCAATTCTGAGGCTATCTTGAAGCCCCACATAACATCCGAGTGGATATTGGTGGTCGCTCATCTAGTCCAATTGGCCTATTTTGACATTTTTCATCTCAGTACATCTTTTTGTACTTCTAGGGCTGTTTTGAGGCCCTTAACAACATTTTTTGGGATTTCCATAATCAAACTTATGACAAAGTCATATTTTGACGGCATAATGTGTATTTCTCAAAAATAACTTTCTAGTAGGCTATCACATGCCTAAAAAAAAGGTCATATGTAAAATTTACAACCCCAGGAAGTTGATGTACTAACTTACCCCAACGAGGCCCACATGAATTTTGTCACTTCATCTCCTAGGGTTAGGGTTTTGGATGTCTAGGGTTTTGGGATTCATGTTTATTGTAAAAATTCCTTCAAAGCCTCCTTATACTCATCTTCTTGCGAATGAGTGTAGCCATCACATCTCTTCTTGGAGATAAATCTGCCATCATTCTAGCGAGTCTAGCACTTTGTATTTTTATAGTCTCTGTACATTTATTTCATGAATAGAAATCATGTATTGTTGTATTTCTCTGTTTCTGGAAAAATTTATGTCTATTTAATTGTAATATCTATGATTTTATTTTGTTCCAAAAATAATTTGGATCAGTGGTATCAAAGAAAGATGATCTTGATCATTTTTCAGTGCATGTCCTCGATGAGGTACGAGTATATCAAGTTGGGTCTGAGCTTGTCTCTCTTGAGGACAATCGCTCTCGCACGCCCAAGAAACCCTCCATGGTGGAAGAAAAGAAAAATGACGAAGCATAAGATTCTATTAACCTGTTGCTTGAGCAAGCTCTTGCGTAACATAGGGATGAAATGATGGAGAATTTTTCCCACATCCTTCAATGCCTTCTTATAGAAACATGCACATCTTCATCAAGTGACCACTTTGGAGGAAATTCTCCCTTCAAGGTACAAGTTAACTTTGATATTCTTGTATTTGAAGGTCATATCGATGCAGATGCCCTAGAAAAATGGTTAAATATGATAGAAGGTTATTTCTTTTTTCACAAATTTTCCGACAGGGAAAAGATCACCTTCGCACTCCTCAAGGCTCTTCCCCATCTCAAACATTGGTGGGAAACTTACTGGGAGAATAGTTCCACAGAGGAATTTGGAATATATGGGGTCGCACCCACTTGGGATTTTTTTGTGGATGCGGTCAAGGAACAATATTACCCTATTGATAACTATGAAGACTAGTACATGAGATGGACCACATTACGATAAGACAAGGGCCAAAATGTGTCGGAGTTCACAAATAATTTCCATACCTTATGTACCAATTTGGGTATCAAAGACTCCGAGTAACATCTGGTTGTGAAATATTGTGGGGATCTATATAGGTACATCCAAACCAAAATGGATTTCCTAAACATCTCATCACTGAGAATTTCCTATCGATATGTTGTCAAAATCGAGCAGAAATTTGGGCACCAGAACAAACGGGAGTTTGGGTATGCAAATCTGCAATAACCAAAGAACGATAAATATGGCCCTAACCAACAACCTCCTGAGAACCAGTCCAAGACATAGGAAAATAAGGGTAACGAAAAGATGAAGAATGACATTAGGAAGTGGTGTGACTTCCACAAAATCCCCTGGCACAACATTGATGAATGTTGCTCAAAATAGTCCTTAGTGGTTGAGATCAAGGACAAGGAGCCTAACCCTAGTTCATAATCTGATCTATAAATAATGAAAAAAAAAAAATCATAAACACAGACCCCACTGCTACTATCATGCCCACAACAATTCAACCAAAAGAACCAACAGATCCTGAAGAGGGGGAGCACCTCTTCCATTTACATATGTGTCTGAAGGGGACCTCGTTGCATTTCATTGTTGATAGAAGAAGCGAGAAGAACCTCATCTTAGCTGAGGTCATCAAACAGTTGGGGTCGTCGACAACACCACACCCGCAACCATACAACATTGGGTGGGTTCACCAGGGATGATATCTCTGTGTCAGCCAATAGTGTCTCATGTCCTATGGCATTCAACCCTTCAAGGATGAGGTAGTATGTGATGTTTCCTCTCTTGATGTCTATGATGTTGTTTTGGACCAACCATATATGTGGAAACATCATGTTTTTTATGAGTCTCGATCCCATAGTGTCATTATTACTCTGGGGGATTATCTCTATAGGATACCAGAGGTAGCTCTGACTATTGTTCCACCAAAACAATGCCGCAAGATAATCTCTCATATTGCAAAATTCATCCTCTTCACAATCTTTTCAAAGGATGCACAAAAGGCCACTGCAACTACTACAACCTCAACACCTTCTATCCAACATAATCATATTGAAGAAGAGAAATAATATATTGTTTCTTCAACTATTATGGTTCCTACACAATGCCCCATCAAGCTCAGAGAAAATAGGTTGGTGGAACAAATTCAACCCCTCTAGCAACATGTGTGTGACAACCTTCCACAGACCAAGAAACACAACTTCTCCAACAAGGAACGCATCTCACCAATATTAATATTCAAAAAACGCTTTCCCCTCTTCCTCGGTCACTCAACACAATGGATATTGTTATCCCCGTTCTCTAGGGATAACTAGGAGATCATGTCTCGAGGCCCACAAGTCCTAGACATGGAGTACCGAGAGAAGGATTGACTTGAGCATGGCCCTGGAGGGCCCATCCTTCTTCTTCTTCGCAGACTTGTCCTGTTAGCAACAACAACTTCCATCACCATCGAATTGGACTTGCATCAAAGAAGACTCTTGCTCCATGAGGTAATTGGTCCAAGGTATCATGGTATGTGTCATGTTTTATCGTTAGAACCTTCTTATATATGCATCAGGTTCCTTACATTTCTGATAACTGCTTGGATCTTACACTAGTCCTCTTGACCATTGTTTGGGGGATTAACGTGGTGCCCTAGCAAGCTTGTATTTATGGGTTTTGGTTAGCCACCAGGGGGGATTTGCAGAGCCATCGTCCACTCCCACCATTCTATCACTTTACATCTTATCTCCCATACATTCATCCCATTCCCCTAGTCTGACCATTAGAATGACCTTTGAGGGTACACTTTGTCTTGTGGGAAGAAGGGGCTAAAGGCCCAGGGGGTAAAAGTAGCTGGTAAAAGATAAAATCCATAAGAAACAGAACCTAGAGATGCTTCACCCAGGGATCCTCGAGAAGCCAATAAAAGGCCTCTCGATAAGAAACAAAAGGGACCCAAAGAAAATAACAAAAACAAGACCTAACCAAGAGGATGCGAGGTCTCATCACGAGCTGGCCCATTATGTTCATAGGTATCTAGTAGTATGAAATTGCCATTATTTGGTCACCACGCCAGGGAAATGAACTTTGGTTTCATGGCCAAGGGAAAGGGGGTCTCATCACGAGCCAATCTTATCATTTTTGCGAAAATACCAGTGGGTAACACTCGACTTTGGTCACCACGCCAAGGCAGTGTCCTCTTGTCAAACCTTGAAGTAAAAAGAAGGAAAAAGCAATAAATAAAAAAATAAAGGCAATAAAGGGGCTTGGAAAAAGTGCATCCATGACGGGTACATCTCACCTCCTACAAAGGCACCCACGGACAATACCTACCTGTGGTCTTACTATGACTGGACATCCCTAAACCATAGCATTGCATGTACATGGCTTGAATGATCTTCTGTGGAAACTTTCCTTCTCTTATTGGTACTTGCCCAATAGGTTATTCTGTCTATTCCTTTGACTTTGTATAGTAGATCAGTGTAATGTCTTTGAGCTCTTAGATGATATGCTAGGGATTTTATGCATGTATTTGATAAATTTGATGATGAAATATGATTGACATTTCTATGATCTCGAGGACTGATGAGCCCATGGAGGGCGTAGTTTTTGATGTGCAGAACCATACCCAACGGATAGGTATCGGTGGACCGGTACACATGGGGATATGATTAGCTCGGAACTCCATGGGGCTAAAGATCCCATCAGATGGTTGTTGGGATGGAAGATACAAGACAACGCTATGATGAGCCATTGCACGAGAAGAAAGAAGGACGTTCCACCTAGGACACTTTGGTAGAGCCCAGCCTAGGGGGAATCACCCACTGTAGATGGAACATTTGCCTCTGATGGACAGGACGTCACCTGAGAGAGCTGGATGCTGTCTGGAGTGTTTAGCAGGGTGCTGAGGTCATTTGGCATGTGTGGCATCTTGGAGGAGCCCTAGAAGGGCTAACGTTTGGTTTTCTGGAGGTTGTGCTTGCCCAAAAGGGGACAACGTCTCCCTCATAAGGGCTTGACGTCCCTCTCTTAGCTCATTTTATGACATTTTTCTGGAAATTAATGTAAAAACAGTGTAAATTTTGTAGTCATCCTTGTCGGTTGTTTTAATGACCTTAAATTTAATTCAAAGGTCATGGATTGGTATAAATAAAGGACGTTTTGCCTCATTTTAAACATAACACAACTCACTCTATTGTGAGAGACTATATTTTAGTCTTTGTCTTGGTATTTTTGGTCTTGGAAGTGAGGCACAACTCTTATTGGAGGATTCTTCTTGGCATGTATGGTGTTTCTCTCATTGGAAGGTTTACAACTAGGGTTTGATTAAGCATTCTTCATGATTTGTAAGTAATTTTTTCATGCAAAACTTCTTAAATGAATGGTTGTAGTTTTAATTTCTTACATTTGCTATTATATTGCTAAATCTTGAAACCCTAGGTAGCAAGCACACAAGTAGGTCCTTGCTATATGTCCCCATGCTTGAGAAACTTGTTTTAGCCATTGATTAAAGAAGATATAGCCTAGCCGTTGCTACACTTATCTCTCCTTTTTCTGAGTTAGCTTTTAAGTATAGGTTGAATAGAGGAGACGTCCTAGGCCTAGTTAATTCTACACCTAGGGTTTTAACATTCTAGGGTTTGAAGAGCCTTTCTCCCGCAACACTTTTCTCCCTTAGACTTGTACTTTGAAGCTAGCCATTTTGCCAAAAATATTTAGAGAAAGAGGAAGGAGCATGAGGCCTTGCTTAAGCAACACCAAAATGAGCCTCCTTCCCTTAGGGTTTTGATTTTAGGGCCCTGCCATTGCAACACCATAGAACCTAACCTTCTAGTCTTTAAATTTTGGTCCTCCCGAGGTTTTTCCCTTACTTTTAACTCCATATTACCCTAAGGCACTGGTTTTCTCTCCAACGTTGAGCTTGTTGTGCAAAATCAATTTTTAAACTCTCAAATTTGAAACCCTAACTAACCCTAACGTCTCTAACTAGGGATGACATCATACTTGTTGCAACAACCCTACTAACCTAGCAATTGATGATGACGTCATGCCTTATTTGAGTTAATGTTGATGGAAAATATTGTTGGCTTGGTCATCTTGTGATAGACATTGATAGATTGATGATATTCATTGACTAATTAGAAAAACGTTGACCTTCTTTTTCTATTATACTAGCCCTAAAGGAGGTTGACGTCGTCCCTAGGTTATTGATGCAGAAATCTATTGTATATGAGCAATTAATGACATTTAATGCATTGAGTTAATTTAAGTATTGATCATCTCCATTAGATGTTGTCTTATTCTAGTGTTTATTGACAAGTAACATTATATTGCTATATTCATAATTGCAATCATTGACTTCGTCAATAATTACTGTTGTATATGCTCATATACATTAAATTTTGATAGTCATTAATTTATGAAGTATTAACCACTATTGCATGTACTAGTTTCATTGTTGCCTTGTCTCACAAGCAGGTGCTTTTCCTGTGGTTATTCTTCATTTGACTATCTTCTTGGCGGTAATCTATGAAGGGGAAACTAGCCTTAATCCCTTGAGCCTTTTCCTTTCAAACCCCAGATTGCCAGGGACGTATCCCTTGGTCTTAGCCACCCTAAATAGAAAGGGCCTCCCCATTGTGGTGACATTGGGTGGGGTAGGTCACTGTTATGCTAGTTTGACCCTTATCTTCTAGCCTATGACCTAAACTACAAACTGGGCGATAACACTTTGGCTCCGTTGCCGAGGAACACTAAGTCAATCCTCAATGACAAATACTTTGGTAAGCCTTGCCTCAAAGGCTTTCTCTTACAAGATTACGTGGTGACTCCACTAAGACCTTTTCCCCTATTCTTTGATAGTTTCAGGAAAACTATCTGGTGACTCCACAAATCGGAAGGAGGTTCAATAACCCTCCTCTAGCTTTCAGAAGGAAGCCTCCTGCTAATTCACCTGTTGTCAAGTCACCTTTTGGAAAGAGACTTCCTTTAAACATGTCTACTTCTCAGTCCGGTACTACAAACCTAGTCAACAATCAGAGACAATGGTCATCTACCTTGTTCAATCCATTAGACATGTCAGCCATACCTGGCTACCCTAGGCAAATGCCACCTAAATATGAGAAGTGGTTGCCTAAGTTTATCGACATTGATGCTACTAGTGCCGAAGAGCACATGAGTAACTTCTGGGCATTTTTTAAACTTCACCCCTTTAGTGATGATGATGAGGATTTGGTCATGAGGTTATTCTCTGCTACACTTTATGATGCTGCAAGATGTTGGTATCTTGGCCTGCCTGATGGAAGCATTAAAACCATGGATAGACTTGAGCAAATATTTCTCAGAAGGTGGAGTATCAAAGAAGATCCAAACATGCTGCTCACCCGAATAAATGGCCTTGCCAGACGTGAGAATGAATCCATTCGGGAGTTTCATACCAGATTCGAAGCTTTACTCCAATGAATTCCCCCAAGCCACCATCCGAAAGATGATTACCTTGTTCACATTTATACTAGATCTTTCAGTGGCCAATTAGGGTATCTCCTTAGAGACAAATACCCTCAATCCATTCAAGAAGCCCAAGAGCTTGCAACCAAGATTGAAGGAAATCTCCTTTCATCCAAGATTGAGCCCTTTGCCAACCCTAGGGGGAAAATAGACACCAAGCAAAAAGTGGTACACAATGCTGAGCCCACTTCGGATATGTGCACTAGTATCAGTAAGCTACAAGCTTCAGTGGATAGCATCATGAAGAATCAAGAATAAATGATGAACCGGATTGTGAGACTTGAGAAGTCCCAGACCCAGGCACCCAGACCTCCATTCAAAGGGCCATTCCAGAAAGGGAATCAAACTTACAAGCCGAAGAATGAAAATGAAGTCCCAAATACCTTGGTGCCTAGAATGAAGTGAAGCACATTGGGAGAATGAGTGTCCTTATAACGCCAACCAACAACAAGTTAACAACTTTGACTGCTTTTCAAGTTTCCCTGAGATAAACATCATTGATGCAGAACATCAACAAGCCTTGAAGGAAGAATCCCGAGCAACAAGATTAGCAATAATCAACAACTTGGACCAAGAATCACGAGAAAAGCTAAAAAAGCAAGAATTCCAAGTATATCGGAGAAAGAACCCGAACCAAGCTACAAGTGATCAGTCTAAATCTCCTGAAGTTCTTCCTCCTAAAACTTCCAAAGTTGATAATATTACCTTTGATTTTTATTTTGAAGGAGCTTTGTCGAAGATGCATGTAAATGTTCCCTTAAAAGAAGCAGTCAAGATCCCTTCTATTAAAGAACGCTTCAACACCTTCTTTTCGGGAATGGCCGAGCCTATGGACCCCCCGATCATGCTGCAAGCCAACCATTTCAGGATCCAGTACGGTGAAAATCCACCTTTCTTCATGACCCTTATGATGAACAATAAATATCTCAACAATTGCATGTTGGATACAGGTGCTGGTGCAAACATGATGTCTCTCAAAGTCATGTAGCAGATGGGCCTGAAGGTAACCAGGCCTTACATAAATGTGTGTGGATTTGAATCCAAAGCAATCCCCACACATGGTGTTGTTGAAAACGTCGAAGTACAACTGAAAGAATTCCCCGAGAAGATAGTTCACATAGACATTATAGTTGTTGATGTCCTGGATGTTTGGGGAATGCTGTTATCTAGGAATTTTGGTGCAATTATAGG
Source organism: Picea engelmannii (assembly GCA_009831015.1). Classification (NCBI taxonomy): domain Eukaryota; kingdom Viridiplantae; phylum Streptophyta; class Pinopsida; order Pinales; family Pinaceae; genus Picea; species Picea engelmannii. Next base: position 146,511 of record ML800739.1, read on the forward strand.
CGGGTCCCTTGAGATGGATCTCACCTTTTTGCGGTTTCCTTTGAAAGATGGAACAAATGGATGATTACTCAATGTGCCAATAACTGGAACCCATGTACAAGATGTTGTTCCTACTGTGAATGAAGCGTAGAAAGATGTGATACAAACTCTTCAAGAGTATTCTCCAGAAGACATGCCATTTACTACAGAGGAAGACTTTGACCAGATTGAGTGGCCCAAGAAAGAGGAATATCAACAACTCCTAGATCAGTTTCAGAACAAAGAGGTAGGGATGGTGAAGATACTAAAAATACCAAAGGATGAAGAAGATGTGCAGATACACCCATCCCAACAAGAGGCCTTTACTCCAGAATCCCACCCACCTCCCTCAGTACAATACACCAGGGTTGTTCAAAGAACTAACAAACACAAGATCCAAAAATACAAGGAGGGGGAGTTGGTATGGATGTGGGATACTCAGAAAGGAGAGCCTATTAATGTAAAGGGAAGTACACAATCATGGCTTAGACCTATCAAGGTCGGAATGGAATCAGTGGATAACTCATATTACTTGTCCACCTTGGATGGAAGAAGGCGCCCATTACCCATTAGCAAACACCTCCTCAAACCCCACCAAGGTGGTGGGACATGACGATGCAGGTAAGTATGAGTAGGTAGGCATTTCCATGTATTATACCATATGCATTTATTGTTTGTTTCTTTATATGCATATTGATTGTTTTATCTCATATGTATACATGTATTATTTTGCGAGGTGGCATTACCACCCAACCTTTTGTTGCTGATGCCTTCTTTTCGAGTGTGAGTAGGTCTGCAGGTCTATGCCAGAGATGCTGAGGTTCTCATGTGCTCTATGGTGAGCACATGTCCTCGTGTTGGAGCCAGATGTTATCCCCATTCTCTAGGGATAACTAGGAGATCATGTCTCTAGGACCACAGGTCCTAGACATGGAGTACCGAGAGCAGGATTGACTTGAGCATGGACCTGGAGGGCCCATCCTTATTCTTCTTCATAGACTTGTCCTGTTAGCAGCAACAGCTTCCATCACCATTGGCTTGGACTTGCATCAGAGAAGAATCTTGCTCCATGAGGTAATTTTTCCAAGGTATCATGGTATGTGTCATGTTTGATCGTTATAACCTTCTTATATATGCATCAGGTTCCTTACATTTCTAATAGCTGCTTGGATCTTACACTAGTCCACTTGACCATTGTTTGGGGGATTAATGGGGTGCCCTAGCAAGATTGTATTTATGGGTTTTGGTTAGCCACCAAGGGGGATTTGCAGAGCCATCGTCTGCTCCCACCATTCTATCACTTTACATCTTATCTCCCATACATTCATCCCATTCGCCTAGTTCGGCCATTAGAATGAACTTTGAGGGTTACACTTTGTCTTGTGGGAAGAAGGGGCTAAAGGCCCAGGGGGTAAAAGTAGCTGGTAAAAGATAAAAGCCATAAGAAATAGAACCTAGAGATGCTTCGCCCAGGGATCCCTGAGAAGACAATAAAAGGCCTCTTGATAAGAAACAAAAGGGACCCAAAGAAAATAACAAAAACAAGACCTAACCAAGAGGATGCGAGGTCTCATCACGAACTGGCCCATTATGTTCATAGGTATCTAGCAGTATGACATTGCCATTATCTGGTCACCACGCCAGGGAAATGACCTTTGGTTGCATGGCCAAGGGAAAGGGGGTCTCATCATGAGCCAGCCTTATCATTTCTACGAAAATACTAGTGGGTAACATTGTCATCTCTGGTCACCATGCCAACGTAGTGTCCTCTTGTCAAAACTTGAAGTAAAAAGAAGGAAAAAGCAATAAATAAAAAAATAAAGGCAATAAA
>ML800740.1:29896-42111 GCA_009831015.1 Picea engelmannii
AAATGTACAGAGACTGTAAAAATACAGAGTGAAAGACTCGCTAGAATGGTGGCAGCTTATCTCTGAGAAGAGATGTGACGGCTACTCGCATTCACAAGAAGATGATTACAATGAGGCTCTAAAGGCCCTTTTACAATAAACAGAAATGCCAAAATTCCTAAACATCCAAAAACCTAACCCTAGGAGATGAAGCGCCAAAAGTCATGTGGGCCCCGTTTGGGTAAGTTGGTGCATCAACTTCCCGGGGTCATAACCTTTGCGTACGATCTTCGTTTTAGGCGTGTGATAGCTCGTTGGAAAGGTATCACCGAGGAGATTCATTTTGGGGGCTCAGTTATGCCTTCGTCTATCATTGAGAACCTCGATCTTGAAAAAACTTCATTTAGGCCCTCAAAATGGCCTCGAAAGTTAAAACTTGCTAAAAATAGTAAATTGCCAAAATTGGCATAAAGTTGTTTTGAGCCAGTTGGAAAAGGTGGGTGGCCACCAATATCCACCTGGATCAATACCATAACAAAGTGCATATGGCCAATTAATGAGAAGATATTTCCTTGAATTTTTTTATTAGAAGTGGCAAAACTCAATGCTCGGGCACATAACTCCGTGTTTGTTAGGCTCCCACATTCTCACCATGGCCTTGGGTCGTCTGCACTGGCAACTTACAAAATTTTCTTAGGAGGTATGCACCAGCAGATTACAAAGCCACTTTCCTTGGTGCATATTGATAAGTGCAACTTACAAAATTTTCTTAGGAGGTATACGCCAGCAGCTTACAAAGCCACTTTCCTCGGTGCATATTGATAAGTGGGAAAAATTTTCATTATTTTCTTAAGGTCATTGTGGATGATTAGAGAATGAATGCTTGTAAGAGTCTTCTTCTTTCCCAATGTACTTGGTTAGAATCGTTTGATGCATCTCTTACAAGATCTAGTGTAACATCATCAAGCTCTTAGACTCTGCCAAAACATCCTCTGACTACTTTGGTATTGGTCGTACAAGGCAAACATACTTACAGCCAATAAATAGGAAGGGGACGAGGGAAAGGGGCAGTGAAATGGGAAGATTTATATCCTTGCTAATATTAGGATCGAAATGAATTTGTTTCAGGCCTGTGGTTGTCCTATACGGCAGACATGCTTGTGGCCTAGGTACTACATTTGATTGTTTACTCTACTTGTCTAAGACAGTACACTCTCACCCTGCACAGTTTTGACTTGGCTTGAGGAAAAGATTCTTTTAAGAACTTATTTTATGTGCATCAGATTAGAGTTTAGCATGTCCTATTCTTGTTGGCACAACATTCTTTCGTCATGAAGGGTATTATGGGGGTGGACCTCCATCTATTGGTTGTAAACATATAAATTTCCTGTAAGCAGATAAATTTCGAATGAAGAGCATTCTATCACGTTAAATATTGCAGCTTTACCAACAGGGCCTTGGTTCATTGGCAATGTCCATGGAGTATTCAATAAGTATTAACTATTGAGCCATCCACCAGTGCTCCATTCTTTCTATGGTCTGCCCCACCCAAATGTCATGACTAAGAAAAGGGATGAAGCTAGGGTCAAGTCCTAGGGGATTCTGGCAGAATAGAAACCCCTCACAGTTGGCATCTGAGCAGAAGAAAGCCCATGTTATGCGGTGCAACCCTGGCCTTGGGACACGTTTCTCTAAGCCACTTCCCACACAAGAACAGAAGTAAAAGAAATATTGTATCTTTGAATGAGCATTGCCTCGTAAAAAGCACAATCGAAAGTGGTGGATGCAATGTTACAACATGTTCTTAAAGTGGCGTTCTCAATGGCATGATCCTCAAATTGTAGGCTCTTCTTCTTTTCTTTCTAGTTTGCTTGCTTTTAAGTTTCAAAGTTTTTGGATTATTTCTAAATTCTATCAAAACAGAAATGGTAAATCTTTAATATTTATTCACTAGTTTGTAGTCCACTATTATTGGGTTGATTAACAAAACATTGCTAATGTGTCATTTTTGTGTACCGTGTTTATCTTTATCTTGGTTACTTCGATTCAGCCACAATGCCCAAGTGTGATGTGCAATCCACTCCCTATTTCAGCATTTCTTTGTTTTTAGGCTGGACTTTCAAGATTTTCTAAAAGCTTGTGAATTATTAAGTTACAAACTTTGATGTCGGATTTTCAAATTTGATTGCAGGTATATAGGTAATGCCTAATTTTACAGGACCACCTTCGACATCGACATCAATGGCGATGGAACCATCACCTGGGATTTTATCATTACCTAAATCTCCATCAGGTGGACTTCTTCTTCAACTTCTTCTTTTATAATCACAGGAGGATTTTCTCCTGCAAATGGACCAACTAGCAGCAGCTCCTCAGATGGGTTTCCATTGAAAGATTTTTTCTCTTAGGTTTACCGTTTGTAATCCGTTTTCGTGATTGGCAATTACTTCACTAAAATGTATGTGGATTTCAAATCATCATTTTTGTGCACATAATTGAGAAAGACGTGCATAACTTCCAATAGAGAAGTTTTGTATAGCAATTGTCACCTTGAATTGTTAAGCCATTGTGTAAATTTTCAAGCAAGGTCATTGTTTATCATGGATACCATATTTCTGTCCAATATTATTTTCTAGTAGAATTGCATTTTGGTCTATGTGTACCTCCCAAGCCATAGTCAAAATGTCAGTGCGCCTTATAACAATTCTTTTACTTATTGGAGTTTACAGAACGGTTCATTATACATTTTGAATAACAAACAACCCTCAATTATTATCTTTTGACAAAAACTATTCATTACTTTTGCATTTAGTTATATTAAGTTTCATTGTTCAACATGCATTCCTCCAACTAACACAGCAGGGATTGTGTTGCCATGCAACCCTTGTTTTCTTTTATCAATCCGATGTATACTTTTCCTTTCCTTTTATCCATTTGATTGCAAGTATTTGAGTTTTGGCTTATTCTGTACGGATGCAAAATATCATTGGTTGGAAAAGCACAATGGAGGAAGGAAGATGATCCTTAAATAGGATTCAAGCCCTTCCAAACTGTTTCATAAACAAATTATAGCAACAAGTATGTTTCCTTGTTGATCAGTGATGCCATTGCTCTACTTTTCTGCCTAGTTGAATAGTTTAACTTGTATTTTCAATAGTCCAATCTCTTATATTATCTTTCTCATTAGTTTAATCTCGCCATTTTTTTCATTTAATCCATATTTTCAGTAGTTAACCTAACTATATTATCTCTCTTTATTTCACTACTTTTTCATTGGTTTCTCATAGTTTAATTTCTCGCTTGGTTAAAGGTACCTCTTATATATGTGAATGTAGGGTTGAGCATAGGAGCGTCACTTTTGGTTGACGCATACCAGTCTTTGTTTATGGTTTGTTTGGATTGGTGTGGAGATGGGAGGTCGCTTTGTTGAGGAGAAATCAGACAGTTTGACTTCAGAATCTCGTAAGCTCTAGTTATATTGCTTGGTTGGATCGGGGAAGGAGATGGAGATGGATTCGCTCGGCTTCGGTCTGGTTTGATCTCGAACGTATCCAGGGAAAGGAAAGAGTAGTTCTCGCCCTTCTTCAATGATTGAATAAATCAAATATGGTTGGAATGGTCTTATTGGTTGGTGCATACCACAGTGGGGTCTTCAACTGGGATGAATTCGTAACGTCGAACCTAACCTATTGACAAAATCGAGCAAAGTAAAGCCTTGAAAAATATTTCAATCCCATTTCACTAATTTTTCATTCGTTTCTCATAGTTTAATTTCCCACTTGAAGAGTTTGATCGACACATTTTTCTTATTGAATTTATGGCTTTTTATTCATCCAACCCCAACTAATTTTTCATTTGTCTTGCCTTCTTAATTTTTCATTTGACTTGGCTTCTTATCTGTTGGTAGTTTTCTCAGAACCCTAAATTAAGAATCCCTCACCATGCAATTCAAGATGACCCTCACGCCCCCACATCTTAAAGGACTTGCAACTCGTACTGATTAAATCGGGTCAAGCATTTGATGATTTGCTTAACATTGTTGTTCGACTTCAGTGAAAGAAATCTATAATTCAAATTGCATACCTCTTTTTATAGTGGTGACACCAATGGACTAAGGCACTATCGAGATTTACACCGATAAGGTGAAAAATAGAGGGCTTTGTGCTATTTCTCAAGTTGAGTCTCTGTTGCTACAAGGTGTTTGGAGGTCCTTTTGTTAGAAGGTACTTACTGGATGATCTTCAAATAAATTGGTCGAGATACTTGCGGAAAGGCTGAGCTGTGTGACTGCTCTGTGCATGGAGTTTCATGTGTAAGCTTATGCAGCACACTTTTTCCAGATCTGAGTAGGAAGGAGAAGCTACCTCGTTCTGTAGGTCGAGCTCTGGAGAGGATCCAGAGCTTGACCTGATTATTTATGAGGCCACAACTAAAGTCACTGTGAAAAATTTCTCAAAGATAATATGCTTATCTTGATAAATTAAATCGATTCTAAAATATTTGGAATAAAACTCTTTAAAAGAATCGAAATTTAGATGCCAAATGGATCATACCACCGGCCATTGATGTTGCTTGGCTTTGACTAATTGTTGTAGAAGTTTTCTCAGTTCCACACTAGTTTTGCTTTCTGTATGGCACTTCCAAGCTCTGCTCACTCTGATTGATGGTGTAAGAGTGAAGGGGATTGATCGAACTTGGGGACCAAACATAAGTCTTTATAGCCAAGATTTCATCAATATTTTGTTGGCTATGTGTCAACTATTCCACAGATCTAGGTAGAGAACCCTAGATGGAGTAATGGACCATTCCAGAAGCTCCCAACAAGAAAATAGTTACATCCGGTTGGTTTCTGAATGAGCCGACGACAGTTGAATACGGATAAGGGATCTTACATCCTCCCATTTGGTCCATACTTCCAATATTGATGTCTCATCTTAAAACCTATTGTTAATATGTATTAAGTAATAAATACATGAATCATGGCGATAAGTCATCTTATGACAAGTATTCTCTTCCATGTATTACTAGGTATTGATTTCTATTATAATTTATGTGGCGACAATTTCTTAATGAATAAACCTTATGTTTATTCTTGGTCCTACATAGATGAATTCTCTCAAATCAAATTAAGGTGCACATAACTATGAGGAAAACATCACAATAATTAAGAATTTCATTAAAATAACATTGTCCATACAATGAGAAACTACATAATGGAACCAAGTCCCATATTCATTACATGATCCTTGAATTTAAACGGTGGCATGCCCTTAGTCAAAGGATCAACGATCATCAACTCAGTGATGACGTGCTCAATGACCACTTTCTTTTCTTTAACACGTTCCCTTATGGATAAATACTTAATGTCGATGTGTTTATTTCGACTCCCACTTTTGTTGTTTTTAGCCATAAAAACAGTAGCTGAATTGTCGCAATACATTCTCAATGGCTTAGAGATGGAATCCATAATTCTAAGCCCATAAATGAAACTCTTAAGCCATACACCATGTAAAGTAGCCTCAAAACAGGAGATGAACTCGGTTTCCATAGTGGAAGTGGCAATCAAGGTCTGCTTGGCACTCCTCCATGATATAGCTCCACCAGCCATCATAAAAGTGTATTCTGATGTTGATTTTCATGAATCAACACATCCAACAAAGTCAGAATTTGAGTAGCCAATTACTTCCAAATTGTCCATCCGTCTATACATAAGCATGTAGTTTTTGGTTCCTTGAAGGTACCTAATTTCTTTCTTTGCAGCTCTCCAGTGGTCTATACCTGGATCACTCTGATATAATCCTAACATTCCCACAACAAATGCAATGTTGGGTCTTGTGCAGACCTGAGCATACATTAGGCTTCCGACAATAGAAGCATATGGAATGTTCTTCATTTGTTCCCTTTCAAAGTCGTTCTTCGGGCATTGGTTCAAATTGAACCTATCACCCTTCACAATGGGAGCTATACTTGGTGAAAAATCCTTCATTCGAAATCTCTCTAAAATTTTATTAATATAGGTTTCCTGAGACAGACCCAAGATGCCTCGAAATTTGTCTCTATGGATATTAATGTCAATGACATAAGATGCCTCACCCATATCCTTCATATCGAAATTTTTAGAGATGAATTGTTTCACCTCATGCAACAAACCCTTGTCATTGGTTGCTAGCAAAATGTCATCCACATATAAAACAAGAAAAAAATTTACTCCCACTAAATTTCAGGTATATACATTGATCCATAATGTTTTCTACAAAACCAAAAGAAGAAATTACATTATGGAATTTCAAATACCATTGGCAGGATGCTTGTTTTAAACCGTATAAGGATTTCTTGAGCTTGCAAACCAATTGCTCACCATCACTAGAGGGGAATCCTTCATGTTGTTTCATGTAAACCCCCTCCTCTAGATCTCCATTGAGAAATGTCATTTTCACATCCATTTGTTGCAACTCCAAGTCGAAATGGGCTACTAATGCCATAATTACACGCAAGGAATCTTTCTTAGATACAGGAGAAAAAGTCTCTGTGTAGTCGATTCCTTCTTTCTGAGTGAATCCTTTAGCAACAAGTCTTGCCTTGTATCTCTCAATGTTGCTAAATGAGTATTTCTTTGTCTTAAAGACCCATTTACATCCAATGGATTTTTCACCATTAGGAAACTCAACAAGATCCCAGACTTCGTTACTCTTTATAGAATTCATCTCTTCCTTCATGGCATCGTACCATAATTCTGATTCTTTGCAACTCATGGCTTGTGAAAAGGACTCGGGATCATTTTCGGCTCCAATGTTATAGTCAGATTCTTGCAGATACACAACATAATCATCAGGAATTGTTGATCTCTTTGGTCAAGTAGATATTCTTAATGTTGTACCACCATCTTCTTGAGAAGTATGTGGTTCAACTCATTGTTCAAAAGTTCTTGGAAACTCTTGAACTACCTGATCTAATGGAATGCCATCAACAACTTGTGGAAATTCAACAATTGGTTGTTCAACACCAGTTTGTACTTGAGGGGTGTTGTGAACAATAACCAATCTATCACTTGGGGTGGAAGGTTGAGATTCTAAATGATCCTTCTCAGAAACTATGTTCCTGGTTTGATTGCTCTCACTGTTCAAGTCATTTTCAAGAAACTTTTCATTTCTTGATTCCACAATCCTAATGCTATGAGATGGACAGTAAAATATGTAACCTTTAAACCTTTTAGCATATCCAATGAAATACCCATTAATGGTCCTTGGGTCCAGCTTCTTCTTTTGTGGATTATATATTCTCACTTCAGACGGGCATCCCCAAACGTGCATATGTCACAAACTCAGTTTCCAACCTTTCCATAATTCAAATGGCATTTTAGGAACAATGTAGTGTCCCCAAGGCTGAGCCCCGTTACAGAATATGATATATGCAATGAATTGTAAATATGTTCTATAGGCTGGTGAGCCAAGTTTTGTATAAGTTGGAAGGTTTATGTGGTTGTTAGGTCAGAAAGCCTAAGTGTTTGAAGGCTAGGAGCCTGTTGTTGTACTTGTATGTATGAAAAATATTTAATAAAATATAAACACCACCAGGTGCAGACCGACCACGATGAATGAGTGAAGGGGGACTAAGCGTCCACAGAGTGGGCAAGGAATTAGGGGCTGGAAGGTGTGAAAGGGGCTAAGTGTTGAGCCTAGGGGATAAGCCTAGGGGGGGCTTAAACCTGGAAATAATATTTTAATATTATTTCAAAATATATGTGCATCATATGTTTTATCCTAAGTCCTTTTGGAAGGACACGTGATTTCCCAAGTGGTGGGAGGAACGCGTGCTAGTGGAACGCATGAAATCCCATGGGTGACAAGTGTCAACCTTGGCGCATGCACTAAAAGGCTGGGATGAGCCGTGAGAAGGGTTCCTCCTCCATGGAACTCAGGGATGGCCAGAAGGGAGGGGGGGGGTCTAACTCTTGCAGAAAAACCCTCGTACCTCCTCTGAACCGGGGGAGGCGTGTATCTGCGTTTGTCTGGATAGCTGGTACATCCCCGGGTCTGAACCATCTGAACCTGCGTGACCCCTTGCGTGGATTGTCTATCATGCATTCCCAACACCAGGGTGTGAGTCTAACCTGGGTAAGGGGGAAGGGAAACGACATTCTGTCGAGGAAGAGAGCCTATGTTTGTTCTGCGAAATCCGTGTACACCACACCCTCTGTTCTGAGAACCGAGAATATTGTGTTCGTATGAAAATCTAGTTCACTCCTTACCCATTCGGAACCAGGGAGTTTGTGTAATTCCCTGCATGGATTGTTTTCACGCGTTCCCAGAATCAACACCGTGAGACCTTGTCGCCATTGCTGAGCTTGTGTGAGAAGCCCGAGTCTGTATTTTCGATTGTCTATGGTGGTCACATAATGTTGGTCGGTGCGTAGTATACTGGCTAGAGTAAGCCTGTGCTGAGCTTGTGTATGACCTCTCTCCAGGTGAAGGAGGTGGTAGATGTTGGAAGAGGCAGGTTTTCAGGCCTGCGAGCGACTCTTTCCAGGTGGAAGAGTTTGTTGGGAAGTGTTTTCTTCCAGAGAGTGTCCAACACCTGTTACGGGCTATGAGACTTCCTGATCCAGCCTGTTTCCGAGACCCAGAGGGGAGGTTAGCACCAATGGACTGTGCGTGTGAAGGTGTATACTCCTAGGCGGAACAGGCATGTGGGGAATGAGGGTCTGGTAGTAGTGGGTGTAAGATGGCATCTTTGGGAAGAATCCTTCCAGATATTTCTGTGTTGTCTTCCTTGTAACCTCAACCTAGCCTAGGATTCCTTGCCTTGGGGTGGAGCTCGGTCCCAGCTCGGGGGTGTCCCACTGTTGATCTGATGAACAATGTGGTCTAAGGCTGGGAGGTTCGTGGAAGGCCTGCATTGGGTTGGTGATTTCTACAGCTGTTAAAATATAAGTATCTGAATTATGCTTTGATCATGTTTTGCATGACTGAGTTGTTTATGTATCATGTTTTCTGCTGTGTATATGAATTAAATGATAAGGATAAATGCTTGTTGAATGTAGCAGTAATTCATATGTTTTAATCTGAGTTAAATGTATTCAATAATCCATATGAATACTCTGTGTAGAATGTTTTTACTTGTTTAAATGCATGTGGAGTATATACTGGACTGTATGTGTTATGTGAAAAGTGTGTACAGATTGTTACATAGTGCGTTCTAAGCGCTGGGTGAACAAAAATGTACACTACAAAGTGGTATCAGAGCGAAGGTTTCAACACTGGGCCTAGATGGGCCAGTGGAGCGGTCTTTGGACCGAGAATGCAAGGAAAATTGGGTCTGGAAGGCCAATTTCGGACCCTGGTTTGCTCCAAAGTGTCAAGGAGTTGCTAGCTGAGCTAGAGTAGAATGGTGGAGAAGAGCCGAGGAGAGCTCGAGAACACCTTTGTAAAATACAGGCATTTTCCATTTCTAATATAAACAACAACAGTTTTTCCTGCATTATTCTGTCTTATATGCATGTCTGTGGGTGTTCTTTGTATATGCTGTGAATGTATGTTATGTGGATGCATTCTGCAGGAGTTTGTGTGTTGTTATCATGCAAATGAAGGGAGTGTGTTTGATCTCAGGTTGAGGATCTTTGAGGTTTCATGTCTGGAGGGCATGACAGAGTGTTGCAGACTCTGAATACCGGTGCATGAGTGCACTTCTGAACTCTGAGGAGTCAGACAAGGACGTGCTGAGGCACAGGAACTGAGAATCAACAACTCAGGAAGAGGAAAGACCTTTGAGGTTGTTGAGCACCTCAGGAGGTAAGGTTGTGTAGTTGAAACACAGTTGCAGACAAAATTCTGCTGTAAATTCTGTAAAGCTCTGCCAAGTGGCCATTGAGCACAAGTGCAAGGAGTGCACAGAAGAAGAACTTTGTGGTGAGTTCGGAGAAGACCAGAATCCCTGAGGATTCTGAGAAGCTCTGCCAGGAGGGCATCGAGCAAGTGCGGAGGGAGCACAGAGGGAACCCAAAACTACTGAACGTTATGTGGAGAAGGGATTCCGCCAGGAGGGCGTCGAGGAAGCGTGCAGATAGGCACCGAAAAGGAGAGAACTCTTTGAGTTCTGTGTTGTGAAAGGAGAGTCCATTGAAGGGTCTCCACTGGGTTACTAAATAACTAGAAATACTCAGCAAGAAGTTGCTTGAGCAGCAGGACAATAGGAAGAGACCGACAACCATTGGATATCACATAGAAATCCAGTCAGCCATCAGATCGGGAGAAGGCGCATGATGTTTAGCCTCGGGAGGAGGAGCGCATGAGGAGAAAGGATCTGGGTCGTTAGATCTGGGACAGATACCCGACTGTCGTCGGATATGGAGAAGTTTCACGGAGGTCAAGTCCTCGAGAGATAGGAGGAGGAATCCCGACAGGGGTGGAACCATCGGGATATCAGCCGTCGGAGAATCGGAGTTCTTGACATCGTAAGAAACGAGACCTCTCAGGTCTCGAAATAGCGATAAGATCTGGACCGTCCATTGGAGAGAGACACATGGCAGAGATCAAGCGATGTCAACATATCGGCAATCGGGAAATCGAAGTTCCTGAGGACAAGGGAGCCAGGGCATCAGAAGTCCCGAAATCTCGATGTAATCGGGATCGTCCGTTGGAGGGACGCGTGGCATTAATCGAGCGCCACCCAAGAGAGCCTGACAAGAGGTCAGTCATCGAAGAATCGGGATATCAGAGATCCCGGGAGCAAAAGTTTCGTGCATAGCAGAATCGCAAAACGCGATTTCCCGATCGGATCAGGACCGTCCATTGTGCGTGACACGTGTCAGGAGATCCAAGGAAGTCGGGGATCGGGAAATTGGGGTTTTCGAAGAAAAAGAAACCTCGTCGCTGGGAATCATGATCCGCGATATCCCGACAGTCACATAAGTGTTGTGGGACCACCAGAGTCAGAGTGGAGGACAGGTGTCCGTCATTCGGGAAGAGTCGAGAACTCTGTGAGCAAGAGGTCGGGAAATCCATAGAGAAAATCCCGATACAATCAGAGTCGTCCATCTGTGGGACAGGTGGCAAGCATCGAGAGCCATCGACGTTTGGCCCCATCGGGAAATCGGGAATCCCGTAGACATGATGTTTAGGCACTTTGAATTCGCGATCCGCGAAACCCCGATTGTAGTGTTCCTTCTTCACTACCAAGGTTCCCAAACCTCTCAGTTACCATTCTATACATGGATTTTTACATAATTTGTACAGACATTATAAGCTCATGCATTTAAGAAATTAAACACACTTAAATTACAGAGTGAAACATATCTAGTTACTGCTACAATTAAACATTCCATACCATTTAACAATAATTCATTTACACAGCGGAAAACATGATACATAAACACACAGTCATGCCAAATGTGATAAAACATAATTCAGATACTTATCTTTTAACAGCTGTAGAATTCACCAACCAAGTGCAGGCCTTCCACGAACCTCCCAGCCTTAGACCACACTGTTCATCAGCTCAACAGTGGGTCACCCCCGAGCTGGGACCGAGCTCCACCCCAAGGCAAGGAATCCTAGGCTAGGCTGAGGTTACAGGGAAGATAACACATACACATCCACCAGGAAGAAATCTCTCCCAAGAATCTCCCACGCTCACTGCCCACAGACCCTCATTCCCCACATGCCTGTTCCACCCCATGAGAGTGCACCTTCTCTGTCACCTAGACAGTCCTTCGGCTTCCAGTCTCCCTTACCTTGGGTTACAGGAACAGACCGGACCGGAAGTCTCTGGGCTCTATGGCAGCTACAGGGTTCCTTCCAGGAGTTCTCTTCTCCCTCTGCGCACTCTCTCACCTGGAGGAGTCTCTCACATGCCAACAAGCCTCACGTAGTCCAGTACTGCATGGTCACAACAACCCACGGGGAACACAGACAAAGGCTTCCCAAAACGGTTCAGCAGTCACAGGATGATCTCACGGCATGATTTCGAAACAGGGCTCCACGCACATGCTAGCTCAGCTTTTCCCCGAAAAATAAAGGATTCTTCCACTCGAGTTCAACACAGGGTTCCTGTTCAGGAAATGCACTCCCAGGTTTGCCTAGAACAAACACATACTCAAAGCTTTGGACAGGGTGTACCCGGTTTCCTCAGGGCAAACACAGGATTTTTACTTCTTTCAGAGATGAACCAGGGTATTCTGGCAAAGGTCGTACTGGTTCCACGCTCATAGGTTCCGATCCAAATGGAGAAGCCCCCCCCCC
>ML800740.1:50489-85125 GCA_009831015.1 Picea engelmannii
TACAGTTTTAATGTTATTGAATTTGTTTGTATATACATACATATACATTGCATAAATGATTGCATTACTGCACCCACGACTGTACCTAAGGTATCTCATATTTCATTACTTAAGAAATCTATATACCTGATGCTAATCATGTACTCGATTGGAATGTGATTCAGGTGGAACCAAAAGTGTCCTGCAAGTGGACAGGAAAAGAAAACAGCTATGGAATCGAGCTATAGAGCTTGTAAAGGTACAGTGGACCTGGTATAGTCCTGAAGATGTGACATGGGAGCATGAAGAGGTTATGCGGACAGAGTACCCGCATCTTTTTGAAAATTTTGAAGGGCATGCAGATGTTGTGTAAAGTTGCACTGAGGACAGTGCAAAAATAAGGGGAGGGGGATTGTAGTGTCTCCAAGGCCGAGCCCCGTTACAGAACATGATATATGAAATGAATTGTAAATATGTTCTATAGGCTAGTGAGCCAAGTTTTGTATAAGCTGGAAGGCTTATGTGGTTGTTAGGCCAGGAAGCCTAAGTGTTTGAAGGCCAGGAGTCTGTTGTTGTACTTGTATGTATGCAAAATATTTAATAAAATATAAACACTGCCAGGTGCAGACCGACCACGATGAATGAGTGAAGGGGGACTGAGCGTCCACAGAGTGGGCAAGGAATTAGGGGCTGGAAGGTGGGAAAGGGGCTAAGTGTTGAGCCTAGGGGCTAAGCCTAGGGGGGGTTTAAACCTGGAAATAATATTTTAATATTATTTCAAAAGATATGTGCATCATATGTTTTATCCTAAGTCATTTTGGAAGGACACGTGATTTCCCAAGTCGTGGGAGGAATGTGTTTTAGTGGAATGCATGCAGTCCCATGGGTGACAAGTGTCAACCCTGGCGCATGCACTAAAAGGCTGGGACGAGACGTGAGAAGGGTTCCTCCTCCATGGAACTCAGGGACGACCAGAAGGGAGAGGGGGGTCTGACTCTTGCGGAAAAATCCTCGTACCTCCTCTGAACCGGGGGAGGCGTGTATCTGTGTTTGTCCGGATAGCTGGTACATCCCCGGGTCTGAACCGTCCGAACCTGCATGACCCCTTGCGTGGATTGTCTGTCACGCATTCCTGACACCAGGGCGTGAGTCTAACCTGGGTAAGGGGGAAGGGAAATGACATTCTGCTAAGGAAGAGAGCCTGTGTTTGTTCTGCAAAATCTGTGTACACCACACCCTCTGTTCTGAGAGCTGAGAAGATTGTGTTCGTCTGAAAAGCCAGTTCACTCCTTACCCATTCGGAACCAGGGAGTCTGTGTAATTCTCTGCATGGATTGTTATCACGCGTTCCCAGAATCAACACCGTGAGACCTTGCCGCCATTGCTGAGCTTGTGTGAAAAGCCCGAGTCTGTATTTCTGATTGTCTGTGGTGGTCACGCAGTGCTGGTCTGCGCGTAGTATACTGGCCAGAGTAAGCCTGTGCTGAGCTTGTGTATGACCTCTCTCTAGGTGAGGGAGGTGGTGGATGTTGGAAGAGGCAAGTTGTCAAGCCTGTGAGCGACTCTTTCTAGGTGGAAGAGTTTGTTGGGGAAGTGTTTTCTTCCAGAGAGTGTCCAACACCAGCTACGGGCTCTGAGACTTCCTGATCCAGCCTGTTGCTGAGACCCAGAGGGGAGGTTAGCACCGATGGACTATGCGTGTGAAGGTGTATACTCCCGGGCGGAACATGCATGTGGGGAATGAGGGTCTGGTAGTAGTGGGCGTAAGATGGCATCTTTGGGAAGAATCCTTCCAGATATTTATGTGTTGTCTTCCCTGTAACCTCAACCTAGCCTAGGATTCCTTGCCTTGGGGTGGAGCTCGGTCCCAGCTCGGGGGTGACGCACTGTTGAGCTGATGAACAATGTGGTCTAAGGCTGGGAGGTTCGTGGAAGGCCTGCATTGGGTTGGTGATTTCTTCTAGCTGTTAAAAGATAAGTATATGAATTATGCTTTGATCATGTTTTGCATGACTGAGTTGTTTATGTATCATGTTTTCTGCTGTGTATATGAATTAAATGATAAGGCTAAATGCTTGTTGAATGTAGCAGTAATTCATATGTTTTACTCTGAGTTAAATGTATTCAATAATTCATATGAATACTCTGTGTAGAATGTGTTTACTTGTTTAAATGCATGTGGAGTATATATTGGACTGTATCTGTTATGTGAAAAGTGTGTACAAATTGTTACATAGTGCGTTCTAAGCGCTGGGTGAACAAAAAGGTACACTACAAACAACCTTGGTTGGAACTCGGTTTAATATATACACTGTCGTCTTAAGTGCTTCGATCTACAAGGATTTAGGAAGATTGGAGTTACTAAGCATACTCCACACCATGTCCAATAATGTTCGGTTTCTTCTTTCTACTACACCATTCTGGTCGGGTGAACCAGGCATGGTGTATTGGGCAACAATCCCATGCTCTTGAAGAAATTTCGCGAATGGCCCAGGTGCTTGTCCATCTTCTGTGTATCTACCATAATATTCTCCAGCTCTATATGATCTCACGATCTTAATTTGCTTGCTGCATTGTTTCTCTACTTCATCCTTAAAGATTTGAAAGGCATCTAATGCTTCGTTCTTATTATGAAACATGTAGAGATACATATATCGTGAGTAATCATCTATAAAAGAGATGAAGTATCTCTGACCATGTGAGTCCATGTCTAGACTACATATATTAGCATGTATGATCTCTAATATGTCCGAACTCCTATTGGAACCTTTCTTTGACTTGTTGGTCTGCTTTCCTTTTATGCAATCCACACAAGTCTCAAAATCAGTAAAATCCAGAGTATTAAGTACCCCTTCATTTACCAATCTTTTAATTCTTTCTATGGAGATATGACCTAGTCTCCGGTGCCATAATTTAGAGGAATCATCATTAATAACACATMTTTTAGTGCCAGTGTTAACATGCATTGAATCATAAATGACATTRTTTTGTAAATTAATGCAGTAAAKACCATMAGACAAAATACCATTCCCAACACAATCAGATTTATAAAATAAACTGAAATATATTTATGAAAAGTTGAAGGAATATCCAAAAGGTACAAGCCTTGAAACTGAAATCAAGTTTCTAGAAAAACTTGGAACATAAAAGGTCTTTTCTAATTTTAAAACAAAACCACTACTTAAAGTTAAATAGCATGTTCCTATAGCTTCCACATGCGATCCCATCTTGTTTCCTGATAAGATGCTTTACTCACTTCCCACTGGCTTCCTTAGGTTTTGCAAACCCTGCAAGGAATTCGAAATGTGAATTGTTGATCCAGAATCAATCCACCAGGTGTTAATATTGACATTGACCATATTAGATTCATAACAAACAAACGAGATTGCATTACCTTTGTCCGCAAGCCATTTCTTAAATTTGGCGCATTCCTTCTTCATGTGTCCCTTCTTTTTACAGAAGAAACACTTGTAATCCTTCTTGATATCGGCTTGGGGAGGTACTTTACCTTTCCCTTTCTTATTGGCTTGAGATTTTCCCTTTCCATGCATTGCCAGCATTGCACTTTGTCCCAGTTCCATCACCAGTCTCTCTTCCTCTTGAACACACATGGTCATGAGTTCATTAATTGACCATTTATCCTTATGTGTGTTGTATAATATTTTGAAGGGTCCGTATTGGTGCGGAAGGGTGTTCAAGATGTAGTGCACCAGGAAAGACTCTGATATTTCAACCTCTAGTTTCTTCAAATGAGCCACAGTGTCCCTCATTTGCATGATGTGCTCGCGCACACCTTTCACATTGGTGAGCCTTTGGGATGAGAACTTCATGATTAAGGTGCTTGCTAGTGCCTTGTCTGAAGTGACGAATTGATCATCAATGGCTTTCAGCAAGTCTCAGACCTTTTCATGCTGATCAACGGAACCACAAATACCAGCTGAAATTTTAGTCTTAATGAACATCATGCTTAGGCGATTAGATCGCTCCCATTGCTCATAAAGCGTGATGTCCGCTGCAGTGCTGATATTAGTGAGTGTTGGTGGTTCATCTTTCCTAATAGCATAATCTATGTCCATCCACCCCAAATGAAGGAGAACTCTCTCCTTCCAGACCTTATAGTTATCTCCCTTAAGTTCAGGGATATCAAAACGAATTTCAGAGAAATTTGTAGGTTGTACAACTGCATAAAATTAAAGATCACATGCTTATGTTAAAATTGAGGCCAAAAAGTAAAATTCCATGCTTTACCAATGTAAATTCATGCTTAAAAATTGCCTGTGGGCTAAATTTTCAATTCAAGCAGATTCGATTTGAATTTTATGATAAAACTATCAATTCATAAGTCCTATGGGTAAGTTATAAATAATTTGATATTTTATCCTAATTAATTATATATAAATATAATAAAAAATCCCGTGGGATAAAATTTATCATATTTAGTATAATTAATTACAATTAATGTCTAAATATTCTTTACGTGATCTTAATCAATCATAATATATAATATTATTTAATTAGATATGTTGTGGCTATTATGTAATATATATATATATATATATATATATATATATATATATATATATGGATCCCTAGACATTATTTCTTTTATGCATAAAATTAACTTGATATGAGAATAATTATAAACTGCATAAATAAAACTACAATATTAATGCATAACATTCAACGATGTATACTCATTCAAAATAGCATATTTTTAATTAGAGCAGAAATAATCACAATATGCAAATGAAATATATATACTTAAACTATACAAAGGTAAATATAAGCAAGCATGCTGAACATCCTTCTAGAATAACATTAAATAAAACCACATGTAATCAAATCAAAAAAAAAATCACCAGAATAGTAAGTACTAGTACTTAGAAGACAGTTACAAATTTTTCAATCCCAAGAAGAGGTTAAGAAATAAATTATTTTAATGACCATAAAAGATCATCCAGATTGTAAGCACATTTACATGTAATAACAACGAAGAAGTGCATCAAGCAATTCCTCTCTAAAACTACTAAATATGACATAAAACTATGCCCCTTGGCTTCTAAATATTGTGTGACTCAGAAGCAAAGTGTACAGATGCTATTCTCCCTAGGGAAAAATGTATAGTAAAATAACCTAAAGACGCACAACAATGCAATGAAACCTCTCTGTATAGAACACAACAATTTCATTTAAAAAACGTACAACTAAATTATAATAGAAAGACGCACAGAAATGTATGGTTCTGCCATCTTAATATGGATAGACGTACAAAATCGCTCTAATACATCTTTAACACCAAGGCAGAGATAAAATCTCTCTAATACCAAATGATAAATTAAATCAATTCTAAAATATGCGGAATAAAACTCTTTAAAAGAATTGAAATTTAGATGCCGAATGAATCATACCTGCGGCCATTGATGTTGCTTGGCTTTCACTAATTGTTGTAGAAGTTCTCAGTTGCACACTAGTTGAAGTCTTTATAGCCAAGCTTCCATCAAACTTCTGTTGGCTATGTGTCAACTGTTCCACAGATCTAAGTAGAGAACCCTAAATGGAGTAATGGACCATTCTAGAAGCTCCGAACGATAAAACAGTTACATGCGGTTGGCTTCCGAATGAGCTGACGGCAATTGAATACGGATAAGGAAGCTTAGATATCTTCCTATCGAACATAAAATCATTCGAGAAAGAGCAGTTCGAATTCTCAACCATTACACGCCTCCAGCTCTAAACCGCTTATTTCTGCAACGCGAGAAAGAGTCTCTCTCCAATTTTCAACAATGTTGGGCTCGTATCTCTTCTTCTCTTCTTGTTTGAGAAGGCCCCGAGCATACACTCTTCTTTCGCCTTTGCCCCGCGTCCACCGAAGCTCAGAAGGCTGGACATGGTAAAACACAGGAATACTTGTAGCCCCCGACTTCAACATCAACACGAGCTCGTCAAGGCACCATTTTGATTCCGCATATCTAGGAGAGAAAATAGCCACATGAACAGAGGCCGTCGCGATAACTTCTTGTATTTTAGAAGTTGAGTTTTCGCCTTCCGCAATTCCTACTGGTCTAGGAATACTCTGAATCCATAGGAAATAAGGAGAAGGTTTTCTTAACGTCGGGACCGCGGTGATTTATGAACACGTAGTAATTGTAATTGCTGCTCGGATTTGCAGAGGCGGAGGAAGAAGCGAATTTATGATGATTTTCCATTAATTGTATGGGAGACGAAGATGAGAAGATGAAGAAACCGAAGGGGAAGATAAATGTATTTGGCTGATTGGTTGAAAAGTGCCACGCTCCTTACAACCCAAAGTTAGCAATATGCTCTACTCATGTCTCGTATTTTCCTGGAACTCATGTTTCACATTCTCCTTGTTTCTTAGCAATTCGGTGACTCAGTTGGTCGTCGCGTGTCCTCTACGCGAAATCTGCTTTTAATGGCCACATGGGACCATACACGCTTGGAATCTGCTTCTAGTGGCCCCACGAGACAATATACACGTGGAATCTGCTTTTAATTATACGCGTGGAGGGTGTAGGTTTCGGAGGGATGCAGGGAACTGATCTTTAAAATATAGATGCTTATCGTTGGTTGAGTAGATGTACAATGTTGTTTGTACATTTCAATTTTTTTAATGTATCATTTGGTATGTGTGGAGATAGCGTGTTAATTTTTTAATTGAATAAATTTAAAATATCCATTTTACAACTTTCTACATAACTTGAAAACCCCACGTAGCTTCTGAATGAGTATCACTTACAATATGTATATCACTATTGAATAAAGATTAAACTAGGACGCGTTGTTCAGTGGAGAAGGAATGGTTATACCTTGGTTTAATCAATACTTTGAGCTTCATTCAACCACTACTCTTAGTTTCCGTCTTTGCGACAAAACAATTTTGAGCCTCAATGGTACTGCATCACATTCTTATATTTTATAGTTATCTACAATGAATGGTAGATAAAAATGTGTTTATCCTAATTTGTTTTGAATTCTTATGGTTTTGGGCATCTATATTCTTTGTCGTGTTGCATTCCTGGCATTTTAATTGAAACATATTTATATGTATGGTACAATCAATAGTGTTCTCCAAGTATTTACAAACCTGCTCAAATACGGGAATTTAACTTATACTTAAACTGTATAAATATTTCATGCCAATTCCTTTAAACTGTATAAATATTTCATGCCAATTCCTTCAAAGCTGTAAAATAATGGAGTGAAGGAATCTGGAATCCTACAACTACTATATCAATAGTGTTCTCGAAGTATTTACAAACCTGCTCAAATACGGGAATTTAACTTATACTTAAACTGTATAAATATTTCATGCCAATTCCTTCAAAGCTGTAAAATAATGGAGTGAAGAATCTGGAATCCTACAACTACTATATTAATTTTTTGGTGGAAACAACATGTTTTAAAATCTAATGTTTACCAAAACCAAAGAATGTGTCTGACCCATGATAATAATAATTTTTTTTTTGGGGAAACAACATGTTTTAAAACCTAATGTTTACCAAAACCAAAGAATGTGTCTGACCCATGATATTGCATCGGTCAAACTACAACTTACAAATAACATTGTGTCTGCCCAAAACATTGCCATGTCGAACTATAATTCCCAAAAATATATTTGAAAACATTCGACAGGAATGGACCCTAATTACTTTTCAATGTTCCTCATCTCCCCACTTAAATATGTGGGCATCCCATTCCCCTTTTTAACCATTTTAGAAAACTTGCAATGATAAATTGCACACGCCAGGGATGGTTTTTACTATTGAATAGAATTTATTGACAAAGTAATCAGGAATTATCCAACAAACTTATAAATTATTATTGAAAAATCATGCTTCTTAGCTATTATTGAAAGATCATGGCATGTAATTTACTGTAAAAGTAATAATGACTTAATTGAATGAAAAATCATGGCCATGTTTCCAACCAGAATCATCCAGCAGTAACATAAGCATCCAAACTCATTCCACTAGAAGAACACATCCATCGATGCTTATGTTTCCAAACTCATGCACTATGTCGTCTAACCATGCTTGACTATCATTCATGTAAGATGCTTGAAAACAACAAGATTACAGGGGAAAGTGAGGGCTCCCTTGTGGTTGAAATTAAATTCTCCGTGGACCTTCTCTAGTAATGCTTTAAACACATGATAATTCAAGTAATCCATTGGAATTATGAACTGTTTCATGTAAGATGCTTGAAAACAACAAGATTACAGGGGAAAGTGAGGGCTCCCTTGTGGTTGAAATCAAATTCTCCGTGGACCTTCTCTAGTAATGCTTTAAACACATGATAATTCAAGTAATCCATTGGAATTATGAACTGTTTCAGCTCCTTCCTCATATAAACGAATAAATATCAGGTGAGAGCATCTCGGTTTGTTGCAATATTCATGCAGACTGCTTCATGTTTTCTTGCATGCTTGAGTCTTGAAAATATTAAACACCATGCACTGAGTTAACTGTTTGATGCATCTTGTTTATTGGATACACATTATTTATCATCTAACAAATAAGATGGGCCAAGCATTGAGCAAGATGGATAAAAAAAAAACTTATGAGGTGTCAAGTAGTGTCATTATGACAGAACCACATGTAGCAAAGGCAAAGGTAAGAATGTCACGGGTAGAGAATTAGTAAGTAGGTGTCATGTGTTTCCCTCCATTCACCACAAGAAGATAAATCCAAACGTTCTAGTGGTGGCATGGATATTATAGAAAGAAATCAATTTGTTCTCATGATTAGTTTGTTTCTTTTGTTGTTACATGTAAAAATCTATTGATTTACCAAATTTCACACAAAAGTTCTATTCATTAGATATAACTACAACTGAAAATGAAGATCTAAATAATTGTCCAAGCAATAGTTTTGCAAATCGAATTCCTCTTAGTAGATGCTCACTCACTGTACATGAAATTTGACTACATAAAAATCAGTTGAAAGGACTCTCGGCAACCCAAGAAGAGCTTGACCAATTGTAGATTTGGATCATCGAGCAAGGTAAATGGTTCACTTTGTTGCTGCCCTCGGATCACCCGAAACTACCGTCGGGTTAAGAAGATAAGAATTTGGAGAGTCAAGGAGACCAAAGATGAGAAGATACGAAACCCCCCTACCCATTCGCAGCCCACTCCTCTATTTGACGAAGTTTTGGGTGAGGAACGAATCACAGAGGCAACAGAAGTCGAGTATTGTCAAAAAGAAGTCCACCTCCAAAAGATATAAGTCTACCCGAAATCAAAAGAAGTCCACGCCCAAAAGAAATTCCTCGTGTAAAAGTAAAAATACGAGCCCTAAAGCATTATAAAATAGATAAAATAAAAATAGTAAAAGTAAAAACATGAGCCTTAAAGCATTATAAAAATTAATTATAATTATCAAGAAAGATAAAATAAATTTAATTTTTTATATAATTTATAATTTTAAAATTAAGAGTAATAGACTTTATCTTATTCTCTTCATATAAGCAAGCCTTCCTCCATGGAGAATATTGCTATGATTAGACACTTAATGTACACCAATAACATAAACAAAATGGATGACAAGAGGCTCCCAAAATTGCTTCAAACTCTAGCCAAAACTACTAGCCCTGGCATAAAAATGTCAAATCTTGAATAAATCATTGGGGAATACAAAGAAGAAGCCATCATACATAATATTATTACAAATATTATCACTTCTAAATTAAAGAAGAAAATCAAAATTGTTAAAATAAGAACTAACTCTCACCAGCTACATAGTGAAACTCTACTTTGGACAACTCCCAAAACACCATGGGATGAGATGAAAAATACTTCCTCTTGGATTGCCCTCCCTATACCCATATTATATCTCATTTTAAAAATATTTTCCATATTACCCATCTTCCTAACCTCCTAAGTCATCAAAACTATAGTGTTCTTGGAATGCATCTCTTAATATTTTTTGAGCATAAAAAAATACAATTTTAAATAAATTAAAGGAATCTCTTACCTTATTAAAGTATGATAGATCTTACTTTAATCATCATCGTCATCATAAAATAAATTTAACTTTTTTAACATTTTAAATAAGTTGTATTAACTAATTTTTACAAACAACATATGATTAAATAAAAAAAATTATCACCCGGATGGGGTGTTAGAGCCCACCACCTGGCGCGCAGAAGCGGAAAGGGGAGGCCAGCGGAGCACGGAGCCATGTGCTCGGCTCGTGCCCACTGCAACCATCACCCCCGAGCATTAAAACGCATTCAACGTCGATGGGAGGGGCATTAATTCACGCTCCCTCGACCACCATTACCAATAGAGCAATGAAGCCTCCCTCTTGTGTTACCGCTCGACTGTTTGGTTTTGATTCTGGCTCAGCAGTTTTCATGGTCTCTCGGTTGTTCCTCACCTTTCACCTTAGCTCTGCATACTTCCTGCAGAAGCCAACCCACACCATGCCGCGACAGCGAATGCGTCCGCGCAGAGGCTCTCCTTGGCACCCTCGGCGCCCCCGCATTTCCTCCTCGCCCTCTGGTTCATCCACCCAGGCTCTTGAGTGTCTGGCTGTCATTGATGCTTTCGATACATGGCGGCCTCCCTCCGCCCAGCATTCTTCTCCTCCCCCGACGCCTGGACTTGGTCGACCCCGTAGCAAACTGAAGACGCCCCTCCCCAACCTTCCGCGTGAAAGCTACGCCATTTTGCATGATTTGGTCTTTGAGCTTCGGGATGGAGTGAACGACCTCCAGTTTCGTGTTCAACAAATGGAGGGGAGGCTGTCAATCCTTCTTAAGCTTCTAGCCAACCCCCCTGAAGCCTCCGCTGAGGATTCCAGTGATGCTTCTCTCAGCGACCAAGCGGGAAGCCATCAGCAAGATGATACAGAGGGGAGCCTGCAGTCTGAGGGGAAGGCAGATGCACCAGTGCCTATGACCGACTTCGCGAGGACACAGACTCTGGCTAGCAATGAACGGGGTGACGAAGGTCCAGCTCCGGTAGCAGCAGTGGAAGAGAAAGGCTCAAGTCCCCAGATGCATACCTCGATGGCAAGTGTAAGGCTGGCAGCTTACGAGGACAAGGCCGACGACGCCACAGACATGCAGTGGACGATCAGCGGGACACCTGTCATTGAGGAACCCTGGCCAGGCCTCTTGCCAGAGTATGTGCCAGATTATACACAGCTTGTTCCATACTTTAGCTCTAGTGGCTCTCATGGTAGTTAATTTGTCTGGTTTTCTTTAGGAATGTTTGTAAATTTTGAAACTAGCTTAATACGGTTGGCTGAACTGGTTTCTCCTTCTGGAGCAGTTCAGTAATTACAATCGCTTGACTCAGTTATGTATTCTTGATCCTGGCTCTTAGTAGGCTTTTTATATATAATACAAAACACTTACTTACAAAAAAAAAAAAAAAAATTATAATTATACAATTTAAATATAAATATAAATAATGTCAAAAAAATTATAATTATACAATTTAAATTTAAATGGTGTGAATTACCTATACAAATAAAATTCACCAAACAATTAATGTTAAATCATGTAAATTAATATTAAAATTCAATAAACTGTTATAGTATGCAAATTAATAATAAAATTAAATTTTTTATGATATGGACATTATAACAAATTAATAATAAAATTATTTTTTTTATGATATGGACATTAAGAGGGGTTGAGAATTCATAAATTCAAAGTTTACTTTTTTTATATTTATCTTATAATTTTTGGATTAAATATATATAATTAAATTATTTATATAATTGATTTTTAGATGTGTGTCCCAAATTTTAAGAGTGATTTTTTTTTATGTATTTTAGGGTTGAAAAGAAGTTAGTGCTACTTAGTATATTAAAATAAATTTTAAGATAAAAATGGTTTATCTCATTTTAAGAAAAGTAAGAAAATCTTAAAAAAAATAATATACTTATATATTTTTTAAATATTATTTTGAATTTGGTATAGAATTTGAGTATACTCTGGACACTCTAATAGAAAGTGTTTTTCAACTTCAACTTTCTTGAGGTGACAAAAGTGACATATTCTTTTTTGCCATCAATAAAAAATGTTTTTTTTAATCCAATTATTAAATAAATTAAAATATAAATATTTTATTAATTGTACTTTATCTAATTATTAAATAATTTTAATAAAACCTTTACTTTAAGGTGTTTCATGGCTTCATATTAGGTTCTTATGGAAATTAAACCTTACTTAAATCTTACTTAAAGATGGGAAAAACTCACTTTTCACCCTTGGAACCTTGATCAACAAAAACCTTGACCAAAGAAGAAACAACATTAAACTAATTATATAATTTATCTAATTATTAAGTAAATTAAATTAGACCATTAGTTTAAGGTGTTTCAGTGCTTCATATTAAGTTCTTATAGAAATTAAACCTTACTTAAGGATGAAAAAATCTTCACTTTTCACCCTTGAAACTTTGACCAACAAAAACCTTGATCAAAGAAGAAACAAAATATTAGTAAATTAATTATATATTTTATCTAATTATTAAATAAATTAAATTGGACCATTACTTTAAGGTGTTTCATGGCTTCATATTAGGTTCTTATGGAAATTAAACCTTACTTAAGGATGAAAAATTCCTCACTTTTCACCCTTTGAACCTTGACCAACTAAGCCCTTTGAGCAAAGAAAAAACAAAATATTAGTAAATTAATTATATAATTTATTTAATTATTAAATAAATTAAATTCGACCATTACTTTAAGGTGTTTCATGGCTTCATATTAAGTTCTTATGAAAATTAAACCTTACTTAAGGATGAAAAAATCCTCACTTTTCACCCTTGGAACCTTTACCAACTAAGACCTTGACCAAAGAAGAAACAAAACATTAGTAAATTAATTATATAATTTATCTAATTATTAAATAAATTAAATTCGACCATTACTTTAAGGTGTTTCATGGCTTCATATTAAGTTCTTATGGAAATTAAACCTTACTTAAAGATGAAAAATTCCTCCCTTGAAACCTTGACTAACAAAGCAAAATTCATCAATTCAAACTATTGGATTCAACTCCAATAAGATCCCTTATGATACCTTTGTATATGACAACAACAACTTGGAGGAAGTGACTTCATACACATATCTTGGAATTGATATTCACCACAAGCTCAATTGGAATGATAGCATTGAGAAAAGGATTATTGGGGGATGGGAAGCTTATTATGGGTTTGAAAACGATTGTAAATCAACTTATCATTGGAGTGGGGATAAGAAGAAACTCCTCTTTGAGACTCTTGTTACACTTTTTATTCTTTATGGATGTGAAGTCTAGGGTTGTAGTATCTCTCGTGAATCCTGGAGAAAGATAGAGAAAATACAAAAGAATTTTATAACCTATATTCTCAAAAATAAAGGAAATGCACCCTATCCCATCCTCCTCTTAGAAACAAGCCTCTGCCCCATTGAGAGAATGGTTATGGCTAGATACCTAATGTATAAGAACAAGTTAAACAACATGGAAGACAAGAGGCTACCTAAAATTGCTTCAAAATCAAGTCATAACCACCATCGACTCAAGAGAGGATGGCATAAAAAAAAAAGTCAAATCAAAATTTAAGGAAAATATGTGGTGTGATAAAGAATTAGAGGAAAAAAGAAAATTAAGGTATTATAAAGATGTAATCAACCCTAATCTAGAAGATCAAAATTATCTATATGTTTTTCCAAGTGTAAAGAAAAAAATAAACATTGCTAAGATAAGAAAAAATTCTCATGAGCTCCATAGTGAAATTGGGCATTAGTCAATTCCTAAAATGTCATGGGATGAAAAAATGTGTCACCTTTGTGACACTAAGAAGGTTGAAGATGAAAAGCACTTTTGTCCAACCTATACCCATATTAGATCTCATTTTCAAAATATTTATCACACTACCAACCTTCCTAACCTCTTAACTCAACAAAAATATGGTGATCTTGGAAAGCTTCTCTTAATGTTTTTCTAGCACAGAAACAAAATTCTAAAGAATCACAAGTAATCACATACCCTCTTAAGATCCGATAGACCAACTTAATCTTAGTAGATGTTAATCATCATCATCATCATAATTATAGATAGAATATATTCAATATTAAAATAATTAAATTATAAATAAACTTTGTATCACATAATATATTTATTATTAAATAAATAAATATTTTATCCATATAACATTATTTTATTATTAAATAAAAATGTTGTGTAAGTCATATACACTATTACATTCTTTCGAGAAGACTCGGGGCAAATTGTATTACATTCTTTCGAGAAGACTGGGGAAAATTTGGTGGCGCATGAAGACCGCAGGGACCTCCCGCTGAGGCTAGGGTTTACTCTAGCCACCGCCTGCATCATCAGACATTGTCGCTGAGTATTTTTGACCGTCGGATTTGTGAGTCGCGCCTCTGATCTACGTTGATACTAGCGCTGAAATAGAAGCATTCTGCTTCTTGGTTTGGTCTATGAACCCCCGAAAAAGAAATCTGTCTCAATCTAGTAGCATAAGCTATTCTTCAATTGAATAGCTTTCGCTTTGAACGACCTTTGGTAGGCAAGTAGTGAAAACACTTTTGACTTATAGAGAGATATATAGTGAATTTAGTGTAATTTAATCTGTCAAAGTTTCCTCTTGCTATAAGTGTGACTTTGACTTAAATTTTTTTATGAGGCTCAACATGATGGTCTAGCACATAGACATTGGTATTGCATAGAATAATTCATTGTGCATGTGCTACATTAGTGCACAGAGATGTTGATCAACAGTAACACTTTTTTTCAATTCTGAGTTGACTTGTATTATTGAGCGGGATGCAAGAACATCTTTTCTGCTTATTCGCCAGTTTTGGATGATCATGAGTAAAGCAAAAGTTATCGTCAGTGTGTTCACTGTTCAAGCGTCTTGCCGAAAACTTTAAAATACAAGAGGAGCTGCAGAGCAGCAAGTCCCTAGGGCAGGGAGGGCATTGCATCAAGCTAGCAGGCATGCCATTGCTTTTGGGACGAATATTTAATGGCATTAATGTCATAAGCTACATTCCATTGCTTCAACTGAATCTTGAGTGGGACGATTCTTTGGACGTGGTGCAAAGATAAGCCTTGGAAAAGGTTACTCCCCATTGTTGGAGGTTGTTTACACATTTTGTAATGATCTTCTTGTTTTAGGTAAGTGGCTGCTGGACTAGCTGAAGGAAAACTAGATGATAATATTGTAACAAATTAGTAATGATTTTGCAATGATCTTCTTATTTTATGTACCTAGCAGTTGGATTAGCTTAAGGAAAACTAAATGATAATATTGTAACAAGTTGAATAATTGTTTAATCAGAAGTTTCTTAGTTTCTTAGAGCTAGCAATTGTTTTCCTTTCCATTCATGGATAACTTCAATTCCTATATGAACTACCTCTCTGTAATAGTACAATCACTTGAAGTAAATGTGTTGGTTCGCAACATGCAAGGAGCAGCAAACGACGTTCAGATCAATGCCTTGATTTTCCTGCTTAGAAGGCAAGTATCTTTGGTTCTTATTAGTTGAGGTTTTAGTGAATAAAGAAAAATAAATCGATTAGGTTTTAGTGAATAATGGAAAACGCTAATATGAATCGTAAAGGATTTTCTTTGCTCTAGAGTAGATTCTTGTTGTAATCCTATTTTGGTTTAGTCGATCGATCAACACGGAGAGGAGACAATACATAGACAGGAGACATATTCTTAACAAATATAAAAAAGCATTTTGGAAATGATATACCAAAACTGATAATGGATGCATTGTTTTAGAGGTTTCTTCCTCTTAATGGGAAACAAATCAACATTACTCAAACACAAGTATTGTCTCTCTTTAATTCTTTGATCGGGAAACAAATCAACATTACTCAAGCATAAGTATTGTCTTTCTTTAATTCTTTGATCGGCTAATGATATTGGTTGAAATTCAGTCATTCTCTATTTATATATATTTTTCAAAAAAGATTATTGTTTTGTCTAATTAGATTTATGTTTTATTTAATGCAGAAAAGAAATTAAAATATTTTATCAATTTTTTTAATCAAGTAAAATAAATCAAATTACTTTAATAAATGCTTTATATGATAAAGTGGATTAATAGTTTATCGATTCTTTTAATCAAGTAAAATAAATCAAATTACTTTAGTAAATGCTTTATATGATAAAGTGGATTTATGGAAACAAAAATATAATATGTTTTATATGATAAAGTGGATTTATGGAAACAAATATATAATAATAGGATAGGATGTGGATGATATCATGAAAAAATATTGTATTGATTAATTTAAAAATATATTTTCCAAGTTTTTAGAAGCCTAAAAATCATGCTTATCATTTCAATTTAGAATAAATTAAAAATATATTTTCAGAATTTTTTAGAAAGCAACAAATAATGTTTGTTATTTTAATTTGAAAAAGTTGAAAATATACTTTCAAAACTAAAAAAAATAGAAATACCATACTTACCATTCTAATTGAAAAAATGCAAGATATACTCTCAAAGCTTTTACAGTAAAAAAAAAAATGAAAAATATACTTTCAAAGTGGAGAAAAATAATGTTTATTATTTTAAAATGGAAAGCATACTCAAACTTTTTAAAAATAAATTTGAAAAGATTGAAAATACACTAGCTAAGATTTTAGAAACCAAAAATATTTTAGTTGTACGAAGAATTCGACAAGGATCAAAAAAAACCTCTAACAGAGAATAATCATTACTCCAAGAGGAGCTTCAAAAGGCAACAAGTCCCTACTAATAGTGGAGGTTGATTGTGGGTGAGCTAAGTAAAGATTATATATTAATACTTAGCTCTGCATACTTTTTGTTATTGGGAGTCGTGATGTGCTTATGATTCTCCCCCTTCCCAACATTCTTAGTAGTTATGTCATATGAATATCATGATGCCTTTGATGCATCATGATATTCATATGAGATTGCATGTGCTCCCCATGCAGCCATTGTTATGACCATTGTACAGCCAAAAAAAAGTTAGACAAAAAGTAATGAAGTCTATATAAAGGGTTTCTGGTTTTGTAATGGTGTTTATGTAAAGGGCTTCTTGTTTAATGAAGTCTAGGTAAAGGTTTTTTTGTTTTGTAAAGAATAGCTTTTAAGTTTTGTCATTATTTTCAAACTTATTCATTACTTTCAAATTTATTAAAGAAAAATAAATATTTAAAAAATAAAATAAAAAATACTTAAAAAATAAAAGAAAAATAAATACTTAAAAAATAAATACTCTTATTTATTACTTCCAAATTTATTAAAGAAAAATAAATATTTTCAAAATTGAAACAATTTGATTTGAGAGTTTGTTGTTTTTATATTATCATTTGTTGTTATATATAAATAAAAATGTCATGTTTTATTTAATTATTAAATATGTACAAAATATTAAAAAAAAACAAATTTAACAAAATTAATAAAATATTTAAACATAAATTTATTTATATATTAAACTTCAATTTGTGGATTACACATGAGCTTCTTAAGACTTTGTATATGAAGATCTCTATTACCCAGATTATGAAGTTCCCTTTACTCTAATAAGCTCAAAGACGAAGTTTCCTTTAGTTTAATAAATTCAAAGATGTACCTAGATTATGAAGTTCTTTTTACTCTAATAAGTTCAAAGATGTACATAAAAATCTCTATTTCCCAGATTATGAAGTGCCCCTTAGTCTAATAAGCTCAAAGATATACATTGTATATGCTTATAATAAATAAAAACTAAATCAGTGCCCCTTAGTCTAATAAGCTCAAAGATATACATCGTATATGCTTATAATAAATAAAAACTAAATCATTGTGCCTAAATGTTTTGGAAGAAGTTATTTTTCCATTTTACAAAGTACTAAAATTTGTATTTTATTGACCATTCATTCAAGTCTAAATAATGCAGTTTGATTAACTATCATTAACCATCCATTCAAATTTAAATAATGCACTTTGATGAGATACCATAAACATATATTGTGGGTGATGATTTTGTTAATTTTCAACTCAAAAATTTCCATTGGGAAACCGAGTTATTGCATTTATTTTTACGTGCCAATGATTAGGGAGATGATGCAGGTTATGCCCATTATGATGTACGTTATTTCTTTGGCATCTCAATCCTTAATCATTTATTATTTATAGACTCAGAAGCTTAATATAGATTTGGCCTTATTCATTTCTTATTTATTAACTCCCAAGCCTTAAAGCAAGCCAATCATATTATTAGTATCATGTAAAGTTATATCAGTGCATGCAACACACCTGGTAGCTTCTAAGAAAATACCATAGGATAGATAAACCATATGGAAAATAAGTTCTTTGTATAGAAAACACTTGGACGTTCTACCAGTCCCTTGTCTGCATTTAGGATGTAATTTGTATAAATTAAGGTAGAGAAACATTGGGATCCTTCTTGCACCCAAGTAGTGGTCGTGTCAACATTCTGGGCATTGTAGTAAATTTCCTACCGGACAGTAGCAGCAAGCGCTCTGAGGACGTTATTAGCTTTAGAAGAGTAGTCGAGTAGTAAATTTTTCAACTTGAACAATGGTTTTAAGCCAGCCATAGTGGATCTGGTTGAATATTTGAAGATGCAGAAGAAGTTAAGCTTTTCTCCTTGTGGAATTTGTTCCACAGGGAGAAAAGCTTAACTTGCCAAGCTTGAGCAAGTTTTTCCTTCACTTTTTCCATTTTGCGCTGAACTTGGAGTTTGTCATGTGCCTCCTAGATTATGTATGTGTGCATCACAAATTGTTCTTTCCTTGCAATATCAGCTGATCTCTCGGCCTACTGGAGTCTTTGCTCCAACTCGTCCATGGATGCCCTGATTAATCCAAATAGTTGTGGTGTTGGACAGTGTATCATGTTGGTAGAGGAAGGAGGTACTTCGGCGAGTGCTCGTGTCGGTAGTGGGAGTCCACTGGCCTGTAAATGGTCTGAGCGAGTGTCTACCTCTTCCTTTTTCAGTGGCGTTGGTGCGATTCTCATCCTTAG
This sequence comes from Picea engelmannii, assembly GCA_009831015.1. Lineage (NCBI taxonomy): Eukaryota > Viridiplantae > Streptophyta > Pinopsida > Pinales > Pinaceae > Picea > Picea engelmannii. The sequence goes on from ML800740.1 coordinate 69,470, forward strand.
ATCTGCTGGCAGAAGAGTCAGAACCTATGTTCTAACTATGTAGAGTTACATTAATTCTGCACATTGTTGGGGATTCTGGAGAACCTGCTCCATTTGTGCTCGCATGGTTGTCGGATCCTGCTCAGTTTTCATTTCTGGTTCGTTGTGCACATCTAGTATCTGCGGCTCGTCTGATCCTTCTTCTTGATGTGTTGTGATTTCTTGGGCACCCTCACCCTTGTCTGGTGAGGTGGTTTGCTGATTGTTGTTGGTTTCCGACTCCTATCTAGCTCAAGTGTCTTCTTCCTGCGTTGAAGCTTCATGTTGTTGTTCTTTGGAAACGAAACCATTTTCTTGGTGCGAAATTTGATCAGACCAGGGTCCTTCTCAGGTTACCAACAAAGGGTACCGCGTAGTCTAGAGCGTTAGCATTTTCATATCCTCCGAAGAGAAGAAGTCTTACCCGAAGCCCTACTGAGACAGATAGATAGGGAAGGGAAGGGAGAAGACCAAAGAGGATCCATTGAGCAGTCAAAACTCCTCCCAGTTCTTGCGCAAGAGACATTAACATATCTTAAACATATAAATGCAGGAATCCAATCTAATTACGTTGTGAGCAATCATTCAAATGTTGAACCATCAAATAGAACTCATAAACCATAAAGGAAATACTGTAATGCATAAGTAAGATTATAAAGACACAACATATTTTAAATTTCGGTCCTACTTCTCATTATATTTTGAAACTTTCTCTGATTCCAGACTCAGAATTACATAGTAGGGCTCAGTACAGACACTTGGATCTTAGACCCATGTCACAAATCTCTAATCCTCTAGTTGGTAGTTCTAACCCATTATAGACTCAGACATGTCTTTTCCCAACCTACAACGATTATCAACAACTAATCCCAAAATCTGGACGACTCTGACCAACCTGACTCTACTAAACCCAGCTGATTAACTCCAGTGCTAACGAACCAATTACAAAGTGATGAACCCATGAACAGGTGAACACCAATAATAACGACAACAACAACAAAAACAAAACCAACAACAACAACAACAACACCAACAAAACTAACAACAACAACAACAACAAACCTTACATTTTTGTTCGGTCCTATTTATATGGCTGGGTCGTGTCTTCCTTCTTGGTTTGCATGCCTTCTTGTTCTGTTGCAACCGTTTGTTACTTCGTTGATGTTGTGCTGGCTTCCACAACTTATTTTTGTTTCTCTTTCTCCCAGACTCTGATGGAGTTTGCGCAAATCATGCTTAGTCAAAACTTGCACAATTATTTCTCAAAACGAAGGGCCCAACAGGCTCTAGCCACATTCCTTGACTCGTCCTCGAGTCAAGCTCTTGGTTATTTCACATCCTCCAGGAGCATCTGTTGTTTTCCCTTGTCTTCCTTTTCTTCTTCTTTGGGCTCTTCTGTTTGTTCTTTTTCTTCATTTACCTCCTCAAAACGAAGGGCCCAACATCCTTTATCAATTTAAATATTCCCTAAGCGTGGTTTGATAGCCAAAATAGGTAGTTTCAGTTGCCACCATTACCCATTCTAGTCTAGTTCTAATCCTGGATCATATTTTGTAATTTTACCCATAAGAGGGGTATTCTATTGCAGCAAGAGACCAGGACAAGTAAATATTTATCTATAAAAAACATTGAAGAGACCAAGACAAGAAAATATTTATCGATGAAAAACATTGAAATGGTAATTTTAGTTTGCAACTTTTATAATAATAAATTTTGAATTTTTTTATGTATAAAAAATATTGAAATGATAATTTTTTATTGCCACATTGCAGAACTCTCATTTCACATGTGCCACATATATTTAGAGGAGGTTTAGAGGTCTTTCTAAGAGGCTTACATGTGTTTCTTTCCTTACACAGGCTCCATTGGTGCTCTTGGATGAAGAGGCCAGGGACTCTATCAAAATCCCCTGCTCTATTCAGCGATGCATATAGATAGGGAAAGGGGCCAAGAATGGAGCCAGAGGGAGCCAAGGCTGGGATAGTAGCAGAAGAAATTATCCTTCACAACCTATAGTAATGGCTCTCCCAAACAATATAAACACTGTGTTGACTGCTTGAGAGGTATGCTAGAAAAGTGAGGTGAGTTCTTTAAGGTCCAATGTAACAATGTAATAACAATGAGAGTAGAGGCCAAGATAAATTCGATGAGCTTCAAAGTACCATGAAGACAATCATACATTCAAGCTTACGTTGGGAAAAACATTTGATCTACTTTTTTTATTAGGCCGCTTCACTCTAACCGCAACTAGTGAAGGGATACACCATCAATGTGAAATCAAAATACTGACCGAATATAATATATGATAAGGTACCTATTGACTTATGAAGGTCGCCATGATTTGTGAAAGAAACAATCAATGAATAATTCTAACAAGATGGCCGATGATGGGAAAGTATATGGGGTTGTCGCTGCTCCTCGCTAAGTGGTTGGGGCTATTGTTGTTGATGTTTCCAATTGTTCAGTGGAATTCAATAGATAAGCTCACAATATTGGTCTGTTTGACTTGTTAGAGGTAAATTCAAAATCTTGAAATCAATTTTAGAAAAAACTCTTAAGATCACTATATCTATCTCTATTTGCTTGAGGATTTGCCTCTCAAGAATAAGTAGGAGACGATTAATTGTATTTCTATTCTTTTTAAAAATATTGATTTGGTAGTGCAAATTAAATTTCAAATTTCAGACTGTATCTATCTATAGCAAGAAAAAAAATTACACTATGAATTCATGCTACTTTCTGCTTACTTTTTTCAAATATTAGAATACTTCATTGATTGATTTGAAATTAATGACAATCCCAACTATGCTATACATTACCAGGGTGGCCAACTTGCAAATTGCGATCTTCCTTCTTTATGATAGAGTGGGATAACTCCCTACTATGATTCATTTGTTGTTGTGCTCATTATTCCATATGTCAATCTCCGTCCTCCAGGCCCTAGTTTGAGTTATGGCCATGAGCGAGCTAGTGAAGAAATCGTTTCAAAGTGGAATGATTGAGCCTCTTTCTTAAGGGGTAAATTCGGCTCAATTATGCTCAAATTCATGTAAGAATAACCAACAACCAGTTATGGCTAAGAGAAAATTTTCTTTTACATATATGCCTAGCACAAATGTTATAGAAAAAGTGTTAAAGAGTAATGGTGAAACCATTGCCAGGTTTCACGTCCCACACCTACTGCATGTTACACACCTGGTGAAGCACTACATTTTACACACCTGGTGAAGCCACTGCCACGTGCCTAGATGTACGTAACAAATATCCAATATCAACTATGGACTATGACTTGACTATGAACTATGTATAGGGAAACATTTAAGGTTTCGAATTAATGCTAAGTTAAAACTTAGCATTAATTCACTTTACAATATACTATATAAATATATGCCATGTTTCCTAAAAAAAATTCATAAACCTCGTTGCTTGCCTCGATATGAGGCCAAATAAGGCCTCAAAATTCTTGATTGGCAAAAACGATTGTTGGAAATATTCGATACATTGATAAAAAGTGGAAAATGAAATGATATTTCAAACTTTGGCTTGAAACGTATTGAACTATGTGCAGAAGTATTCAAAAACACCGAACCGATCACTATATCCCTAGCCTAAAGGCAGGGACTAAAAATGGTATTATTTTAAGTGAAGCACTAAAAGGAAATAAATGAGAATGTCAACTTGAATGCACAAAGGAAGAGACTCATCCATTTTGTCTGTACAATTAAAACCATGTGCCAATCAACCCTCCTCCTCGATGGTTATAAAAGTTGTTTCATGGGTTTTATACCAATAACAACCTATCTGGTAGGAACAAAAATATTCTGGTTTAGATGTGGAAATCGTTTTGCCCATTGTATCTCGAGTTCGGAAATCATTCTTCTCACCGTATCTCCATTCACAATATATATTCATAAATAAATGAAGACCAACATTATTTTTAATAATAAAAATAATAAAATAGTGGATAATGTATCCAACAAACTAAATAACAAAGTGAAATGATTTGAATACAATAGTTTTAATGACATTCAAGACCAACTGAATTGAGATTGAACACAAACTAAAAAAGGATGCGTGGCAACATAGTCCTTGCCAACGAGGTTAGAAAGCAAATGGTGGAAAATGGGGTCGAATTGTAAATGAGACGAAGTGTTCGGTGCAAAATGTATATCACGGAAATGTTGTGTGAAACATGTATATCATGGAAGATGGGGAAAAAATAAATGACGGTTGGCAGGCAAAGCACCATCTATCTTTTGAAAGTATATAGAAAAACTATTTTTTTTTAAAGTATATAACAAAGTAAGAAATTTGTTGACAGTGCAAGAATAAATTTGGAAATTTAAATGCATTTTCCATATGGTGTGGTAAAAGATAAAAATATATGATGACATAAAATTAATAGGAGATAAGAAGTATAAAAATTTAAATGCATTTGTGAGCATGGGGTATAAGTAAATGACGCTTGCATTGTTGAGCACCATTTATTTTGAAATATATTAAAAAAGAAAAGTTTGTAACACATAAAAGGGTAAATGCATTTTCCATACAAACTGTTGAAGGATAAGAATACAAGTCTGTAACATATTAAAAATTAAATGCATTTTCCATACATAGTGGTGAAAGATAAGAATATAGTATGTAACAGATAAAAAATTAAATGCATTTTTATTTGAAATATGTCAAAAAATAGAAGTTTGTTACATACTATTGCAAATTTTGAAATATAAACAAAAATTAAAGTCGGTTACATATAAACCAGAATTTCAATGTGTTTGTCATGTAGACTAGGATTGGGGCTCTTGCGGACCATTAGAGAAATATGTACAAGAAACAAGATTGTGGAAAGAAGATAGAGTGCAATAGATGCAAAAGAAAATAAATGGAAAGGTATAAGTGTTTGTCTATACATCTGTATTTAAGAAATTGGAATAACTGGGTTGAGAAACAAAGAAGGATGTGATGAGTAAACTTACAGTGAGCTTACATATGAGCCCTTTGGCTATTTTCTTGCAGCTGTCATTTCATTGATGTCACCGACGACTATAGTTTCAAGGATGTCCTCCACGGCTGCTGGAATGCTGGAAACTGCCTATTGTCTTTCATCGGCGACCTGTTTCAATTGCCTTTCGAGCCATTCTTCAATGTAGCCTCTCATTGCAGCGACATTAATCTCATTCCGGATTTTTATGTTGAAAATATTGTTTTCTAATTCCTGGAAGTCGATAGAAATATTAGAGAGAGCTTGATAAATTTCCTTAGTCTGTACTGCATATTTGACTATCCAGTCGTGGACGTGAGCTTGATCAAATTGAAGTATGTTGTAAAATGTTTGCAAAGACAAGGTCTTAAACATATCAACTTGTTTATCGAACTCTTGCCTAGTTAAGGGAAAGGAGCTTGCGATTAAGAGGGGGTCTTGGAAGTCGTTGGTTTTGCCGACTAAGTCTATATTTGACAGCTTTGTGAATAATTTATCTTTCTTCAATATGGCTTGTTCACATGACTGAACAATGAGATGCAGGTTCTTTACTTTTTCTTTCCAACATGCATTCAATTGGCCGATCCAATTTTTGGATGGAAGATATTATTCTCTTATTTTTGTTTCTGTCATATTGTTGACAATCTTACCAAAAGGGATGATCGTTTTTAAAAATAAATTTTCTTCATATTTTAATCCGGCCTGCAAAAGCTCAAGCAAACTATGTTCCCTGGTTCCAAGGGAAGTGATGGTTTGTGATCTTTTCCGCGCCTTGGTAACCAGTTCCATTCTTTTTTTGATATTGTTCTTCACATATCCTTTACAGGATGCGAGCAGGGTACAGGATGCTTTTACATTGGGTGCAGGGGTGCCAAGCATGGCTATTGCCAAAGGATCGATAAGCAATGGCATAGGAATGAAAGCGTCTTCCAATTCCTTGAGTCAGTCCTTCAGTCTGGCATTCTCGATATAGATGCCTCCAATGGAATCATGAAGTGCTTCTCTATTCGTGGTGTGAAGTTGACATATTTGGGATGGCCGCATGTTAGCAACGTCGACCTCTGAACGAGATTTTCCTTTGTTATTTTTAACATTGTTTTTCTCAATTATCAATTTTTTGTTCCGGCTATCAAAAACAGTGCTCTGGAACACAAAGGATTCATTTTTGTCAAAATTTTGGGTAAAAGATATGTCCATTGGATGGATATGGTGGATGGTGTCTTTGGCCTAATCAAGGAAGGGGAACATGGTATCCAGATCAGTGTCAAGTTCCATGTTCTCACTCTGAATTTTCGGCTCTTCTGCCAGCCCCACATTTTTTTTCCTCTTCTTCTCTACTGGAAGCTTGTGAGAACTATCAATTTTAGAGTGAGGAGGGTCGTTATCTCCTCTTTCGTCTGAAGAACTCTGGGTTTCTTTGTTGCTGTGATGGGTCATTGGAGCGATGCTTCTGGATGTCGTACTTTTTGGAGTGGTATTTGTGGATTGAACACTCTTGTCATTGGGGCCTTTCCCCTGTTGTGTGTACAATTTAGTGCAGCTTTTCACTATCTCTACGTCGTCGACATCAGAGGAAAGATTGTTGTTGCCACTGTCTCTGTTTTTGGGCATGTGTTTATTTACAAAACAATTGCCAAGGCCAAGTGTTTGTAAATGTTTTCTAAAAATATCATAGGGATCGAATCCTCTTATGTCTTCAACATATCTCAGGTTGGATATGCTAAAATGTGCTGCGAAATCATCAATTTTGTTGATGTTTTTCAAGACGAACTCCCCTATTTTCCAAGGCAGAGGAATGAACTGTTTTTTTTCTTCCTTTGGAACAGATGGAACCAGTACCTGTATTAATGTGCTACCTCTGCAACAAACATTTTGTTCGTAATGTGACATGGAAGGAGAGAAGTCTGTTTCATGGAGCCAAATATTCTTATGACAGTGTAATTATCCAAATGTTCGATTGTCCCCTTGTTGTCAAAAAAACTAGTTGCATGTTCAGATATGTGGGGAGCATCTTCTCCTATCAACAAAAATTTGAAAACAGACAGGAAGCCATTAAAACCTCATAAAAATAGTGGGAATCCTTGTGCTTCCACAAGGCCCAGTACCAGAACGTTACTGAGTGGAATTTGCAAGTGACATTCTTGGACAAAGACAGTTGTAGAAATCGACAGGAATGTGCTATTGCAAAAACTAAATAGGATGACATATAAAATTTATTTTCCCTTTTGCAGCCTGACAATTGGGGAGAGATTTCATGGGAAATTAACCTGCCCCAATAAAAAATGGCTTGTTCGTTGACTGTGAAATACAAAATATAAAGAGCCATGCGAGAAATAGTACCTGTGGACTCCTGTCCCATTATTCTTGTAAACAAACAGGCAATTTCGCGAAATGGATTTATAAATGAACTAACCTGCATGCTTGTAATATCTTCAGGAACTAGATTCAGGTTTTCCAAAAAAAGAGGCAAGAGGTCCAATCCATTATTATGATTTGCTAGGAACTATTTGCAATCTTCTCCTTTGAACGTCAATGTTGGCTCCGACAATTTCAACATCTGGCGAAAGACCTGAGCTGACAAAGAAACAGAAGAGAGGTCCTGCAGTGGAATAATTATTTTCTCTGTAATAAATTTATCGGTGCACCAAGAGACCAGTTCCTTACAGTCAAAAACCTCAGGGACACAACCTACATGAGCAATCCCGGAGGTCCAAATTACTTGGTTCTCTGCGGTAGAGGTTGATTAATAAGAAAATTCCCTGGACCGGTGGAAGTTCTGGTCCTTGCGCTCAAAGATGTTCAGTGTACCTCCACAGAACTGTTGTCGAGCTGATGCCATAGGTTTGATGAGAAGGTTTTTTTTCTACAGATGATGGTTTAAATGAACAGTTAGAGACAAAAATGTAACTTCTCGCTAAATCTTGGTTAAATGCCTATGAATGGGAAAGCTCCTCGAGCCTTTCGTTGAATAATGACAATCTGTATTGGTGGTCCATGATGAACTATTAGCAGTAAAGTTTATTTATTTAATATTTAGAAATGCGAAGGTGGAAGGTACGACGAAGAGCAATTAAGGAATGGAGGTTTCGTGAATGTGCGAAGGCCACGCTGTGTGAACGGGATTTTATGATTTTGAAATGAACACTCGGAAGGGATAATATAATCCCCCCACAAATTTTGGTTTAATGCGCATCAATACGAGATGTCCTCGAGCCTTTCGCCCATCAATCACAATCTATATGGTTTCTGCATGATGACCTACTAGAATTAAATGCCAGTAATTTCATATTTAGAAAAAGGAAAGAATGGCAAGCTCTGAAAAGCGGTCGGACGGTATTCAAAAACGGGTTACGGGGATAGTTAGGATAGTCGAGTGTTGCACTGTCAAATTTCATGTTTCGTAATTTTTGAGTGAAAATGTGTAAAACGGAAGAGATCGTGATGGGGAAGTTCAGCGACCGGTTTGTATATTTGCGGAATTCCAGCAAAGTGGCTAAGTATGGAATAGGGAAATTGCTAATTGCATGCGTAGAAATAAGATCTTATATATAATTTCCAACTGCTAATTGCAAAAGGGCGCGAGCATAGGACACAATGACTATGAACTGAATATTTCTTCAACACGCCAAACCCATGATCTGCCAAAGAAATTTGAACAAATGGAGAAGTATGGAAAGCAAACAGATGGGATTCAAAATGGGGTCACAATAGTTCCACTAAATATGCGAGAACCCGACGGTTAAATTGTATTTCTCGAAAGTTTTCAGTGCAAAAATTTTCACCACAGAAGAGGGCATGATAGGGGGACCGTAATACGGAAGAGGGTATGATCTAAGAATGGTTGCAAATTTGTATATCTTTCAATTTGTATATGTCGGAGCTCCGAATGCTGTATGGAGGTCACGAAAAAGTAGAAGTGAAATGTTTACCCGATGAGGGCAAGTTCGCCTGTCAATTTGCATATCGCAGAACTCTGGGTGCCAGTTGTGGGACAGGGAACAATAGAGGGTCAATTTAAAGAAAGGGGAAGTGGTTGTTGGAAACGCGTGAATCTGCGAAGCTGCAGAGGAAGGAATTTTCAGGGAAAAAACGATTAAGTAACCAGGAAGAGAAACAAGAGGGAATAAAAGAGTGGGAAAATAGAAAGGAAGAAGGCAGTTTTCGTAAGCGCGAATTGGTTTCAAAGAAGCAGCATTGTTGCAAAACCATGTTGTTCTACTAATTTTCAGCAAATGCGTTGTTCAAGATTAGAGTTTATTGCAACGTGTGTGTGTAACTATGTTCTTGATACATTCTTCGATGACTGTAACATATTAACTTAACTAATAAACTCCACTTTCTACTAATTGCCAGCAAATGCTTTGTTGAAGATTAGATTTTATTGGAACGTGTGGGTGTAACTGTGTTCTTGATACATTCTTCCATGAGTGAAACATATTAACTCAAGTATTAAACTTCTTGCATTATGGCATGTTAGCATTAAAACTTAATAATTGCATGTCTAGAAACAAGAATAATGATTTGTCTACAACATTGTACATTGCTATTAGTAAACACAATATTGAAGAAGTACGAGAGAACCGAACCATGCCAATTAGAACATGCGTTAAACCCAGAAAAGAGGTAGCAATGAAGAGTGGAAGGAAAAAAAATTTAATAGCAAATCCATTTAAAAAAATAAGAAAAACATCGAGTATTGTACATCTATCCTTAGAAATTGGAGCTAGTTCTTCAGGCCAAAACATTGAAGGTATCTACGACAAACACAGGCATGAGATCCATAGTATGCAAGATCCTTGAAGTTTTCTCCTCGATGAATCATCATGTGCTCAAATTGATATTTTTCACAAGCTTCTCCTGAGGAAGAAGACGAAAATGGTTGCAGGGAAAGTGGAATATCCCTTAGCTGAAACCCCCTTTGCATAGTCCAAAAAAATTCAGTACCACAAATTGAACGTGCAATTCTAGAGGCCCAAATTAGTCCATTCTGGGCTGAAGGAGATGACTAGCAGGAAAATGCCTTGCAGCAGTGAGATTTTTGGACTTGATTCCTGAAGATGTTTATCAATAATTTTTTGGCTTCAAATATATCTCTGGGAGAATCAACATATCATTGCTTTACAGTAAAACTCTTCTGCCCAAAATAGACTAATTTGGAACTATGGAATTCCTACTTTCGTGCTGCAAACTCGTTGTTGCGTTCATCGTCAGTTTCTTTTCTGAAACTCCTTTTGGTGTTGTCATGACCGCCATCACGGAGCCGGGAAGTTCCGTTCATTATGGTTGATTTCAATTTGGGGGTAGGAGTGGGAATATTCTCTACATTGCCATCATCCATTGTCGTTTCATCGTCCATCAGATCATCTTCTTCCGGCTCAGAATTCATGGCATCAACTTTTGCAACAACCATGAATGCAATTGGACAGGTTATCTAAGCATCCAGGGTTTCCATGGAATTTTTTAGCTTCAAATATATCTCTCGGTGTACCAAGGGACCATCTCCTTTTTTTCTCTTGGGCAGAGGGAGATGAATAGTAGGAATATGCCTTGGAATAGTGGAACCTTTGGCCATTATTCCCCAATGTGTTTACTGTGTGCGGAGAAAAATGTTGCCAGAAGTTATTAAGAATTTTCGTTTGCTCGAGACGATGTTTGAAATGAAAATCGGGGAGGGATAATATAACCCTCTGCAAATTATGGTTTAATGCGGATGAATGGAATATCTCCTCAACCCTTTCGCTGATCAATGAAAATTTCTAGGGTTTTTGCAGAATGACCTATCACCATCACATCTCACTAATTGTACAATTAGAAAAAAGTGCGAAGGTGGAGGTGATGGCAAAAAGAGATTAAGAATTAGAAATTTCTTAAAAGCACCAACCCGTCGGTGCACAAAAAAAGAAGATTGCATCGCCTTTGAAATGAATACTTGGAAAGGATAACATATGTGTGCGCAAATCTTAGTTTAATTTGTAGTAATGACAAATCTTCTCCGGATTTGCGGACATTAATGACAATCTTAACGGTTCCTGCAGGATGTATACTAGCATTAAATCTTAATTATTGCATATATGGAAACAAGTACGAAGGCAGCGGTGATGGCGAACCTGATTCCAAGAAATACCAAAGTATGGAAAGCGGTCAGGTGGGTTACAAAAGATATACCCAGGAGACGTGAAGGGCCGATGGTCATATTGTATCTCAGTGACAAATATCGGCCGTCAATTTGTATGTCGCGGAATTTGTAAATTGAGAAGCAGACCCGTGGGCTGGCTGGCTCAACATTTCACTTTCATTGTTCCGTGTCCTCCAAATAGCACTCAGAGTTCCACGATATACAGATTGACAGATGGAATTAAGGGCTGGCAGGTTCAAGATTTCCATTGTTTACGGATGGCAATCCCTATCAACTATCTAATATATCTAAAAACATTATTTTCAATACTAAATTATTAATATTACATATTGATATTGCATAATTTTATTAGACGAGAAAGTTTGTACAATCTGTTCGGGCGAGTTATTTAAAAGTTTTGCAACAAATGAACATTACATAGTAAACATATACTTTTATAAAGTATGGAAATGACATTTTATAGAGCATATGTGGATCCCTCATTCCATACTTAGGCACTTTTTCGATTGCGGGTTCCTGGCCTGGCGGACTGAAAATTGAGCCTCTATTGTTTCGTGTCCTACAAATAGCACCTACACTTCCACGATATACAAATTGACAGACAGACTTGTGGGTTGGTTGGTTCAATGTTTCACTTTTATTGTTCCGTAGCGATTCCATATTAATTTCATATTTAGCCACTTTTTTCGATTGGGGGGTTCTTGGGCTGGGGGGGAAAAAATTGGGCATCTATTTTTCCACGTTCTACAAATAGAACCCACAATTCCATGATATAAAAATTCAGAAGTGGACCTGCGGTAAATTATTACTGTTAAATATTGATATTGCAAAATTTAAATAGATGAGAAAGTTTGTACAATCTGGTCGACCGAGTGATATAAAAGTATTCTGACAAACGAGCACATAGTAAACATGTACTTTTATAAAGTATGGACATGATATTTTATAGAACATATGCGAATCCCCCATTCCATACTTGGGCACTTTTTGGATCACGGCTTCGCGGCCTGGTAGACTGAAAATAAAGTCTTTATTGTTCTGTGTCCTACAAATAGCACCCAAACTTCTGCGATATATGAATTGATAGGAGGACCTACGGGATGCTTGTCTGAACATTGAATTTGTATTATTTTAGAACATATGAGAATCCCTCATTCCATACTTGGGCACATTTTGGATCATGGGTTCACGGACTGGTGGGCTGAAAATTAAGTATCTATTGTTTCTTGTCATACAAATAGCACCTAAACTTCCGTGATATACAAATTGACAGAAGAACTTGTGGACATGAGTCTATATAAAGTATGGGCATGGGATTTTATAAAGCATATGTGGATCCCTCATTCCATACTTAGGCACTTTTTGGACCACAGGTTCGCGGCCTGACGGGCTGAAAATAGAGTCTATTCTATTGTTCCGTGTCCTACAAATAACACCCATAATTCCACGATATACAAATTGGCAGGAGGACCTATGGGTTGCTTCTCTGAACATTGCATTTGTATTGTTCTAGAACATATGCGGGTCCCTCATTCCATTCTCGGGCACTTTTTGGATCGCGAGTTCGCGGCCTAGCGGGCTGAAAATTAAGTATCTATTGTTTTATGTCCTACAAATAGCAACTAGACTTCCGCGATATACAAATTGACAGGCGAACTTGTGGACATGAGTGTCTATATAAAGTATGGACATGAGATTTTATAGAGAATATGCGGATCCGTCATTCCATACTCAAGCACTTTTTGGATCGCGGGTTGGTGGCCTGGCGAGCTGAAAATAGATTCTATTGTTCCATGTCTTACAAATAGCACCCATACAGGCACTTTTTGGACCGTGGTTTAGCGGCCTAGCGGGTTGAAAATAGAGTCTATTCTATTGTTCTATGTCCTACAAATAGCAGTCAGACATTCGCGATATACAAATTGACAGGAGGACTTACGGGCTGCTTGGATGAACTTTGCATTTGTATTGTTCTAGAACATATGCAGATCCATCATTCCATACTTGGGCACTTTTTGAATCACAGGTTTGCGGCCTGGCGGGATGAAAATTAAGTATCTATTGTTCTGTGTCATACAAATAGCACCTAGACTTTCGCAATATACAAATTGACAGGCAGACTTGTGGACATGATTCTATATAGAGTATGAACATGAGATTTTATAGAGCATATGCAAATCCCTCATTCCATACTTAGGAACATTTTTGGGCGGCGAGTTCATGGCATGGTGGGCTGAAAGTAGAGTCTATTCTATTGTTTTTTGTCTTACAAATAGCACCTAGACTTCCGTGATATACAAATTGACAAGAGAACCTATGGTTTGCTTCGCTGAACATTGCATTTGTATTGTTCTAGAACATATTTTCCACCATTTTCTCATTTGTATTTTTTATATTTTCCAGGAAGAACTATTTCGGGAATACTATGTTCTACATGCAAACCACATGTATTTCAACTCTCTAGCCACGTATCTGTTCTAGACACGTGTCTGTACAGGTTCGCGGCCTGGTGGGATGAAAATTAAGTATCTATTGTTCCATGTCCTACAAATAGCACCTAGACTTCCGTGATATACAAATTGATAGGAAGACTTGTGGACATGAGTGTCTATATAAAGTATGGACATGAGATTTTATGGAGCATATGTGGATCCCTCATTCCATACTTAGGCACTTTTTGGATCATGGGTTTGCGGCCTAGCGAGCTGAAAATAGAGTCTGTTGTTTTGTGTCTTACAAATAACACCCAGACAGACACTTTTTGGACCGCGGGTTGGCGTCCTGGAGCACTGAAAATAGAGTCTATTCTATTGTTCCATGTCCTACAAATAGTAGACAGACTTCTACAATACACAAATTGATAGGAGGACTTACGGGCTGCTTGTATGAACATTTCATTTGTATTGTTCTAGAACATATGCGGATCCCTCATTCCATACTTGGGCACATTTTGGATCGCGGGCTCGGGGCCTAACAGGCTGAAAATTAAGTATCTATTGTTCCGTGTCCTACAAATAGCACCTAGAATTCCACGATATACAAATTGAAAGGTGGACTTGTGGACATGAGTCTCTATATAAAGTATGTACATGAGATTTTATAGAGCGTATGCGGATCCCTCATTCCATACTTCGACACTTTTTGGATCGCGGGTTCGCGACCTAGCGGGCTGAAAATAGACTGTCTATTGTTCTGTGTCTTATAAATAGCAGCCAAACTTCCGCGATATACAAATTCACAGGACTTGCGGGCTTCTTTGTTGAACATTGCATTTTTATTCTTTACAGATGCTAATCCCTATCAACTATCTAACATATCTAAAAACATTGTTTTCAATACTAAATTATTAATATTAATTTTTGATATTACATAATTTAATTATACGAGAAAGTTTGTACAATCTGGTCGGGCGATTGATATAAACTTTTTTCGAAAAACGAGCAATACATACTAAACATGTACTTTTAGAAAGTATGGACAAGACATTTTATAGAACATATGCAGATCCCTCGTTCCATATTTGGGCACTTTTTGGATCGCGGGTTCTTGGTCTGGCGGGTTGAAATTTGAGCCTCTTTTGTTTTGTGTCCTGCAAATATCACCCAGACTTCCGTGATATACAAATTGACAGGTGGACTTGCGGAGTCCACATCTGGCAGGTTCAAGATTGCAATTGTTTAGGGATGCTCATCCTATCTAACTTTATCTAAAAACATTATTTTCAAATACTAAATTATTGATATTAACTATTGATATTGTACAAGTGAATTACATTAAATTATTAAAGGATGTTAAATCGCTTATTTTTAAAAAAATTAAGGAAACAAAAGAAAGTTTTTTTTAAATTCTATCAGCGCAAGCATAAGAAGGACCAATTTGAATTTTCAGAGCCTCTTGTTGGTATGATAGGACAATTGCACTTCGCACACTATATATTCGTTGATTTCAAATTATTTTAGACCAATAATTTGACCAAGTTCATCGATCAAGGAAATATGCTAAAGCAAGCCACATAGTACATTTGCATCATAGCGCCATATAAATTATCAAATGCATTTGCATGTCAGCTGGCTAAAAAATTCAATTATATTGTTCCATGTTCTCCAAAGAACAGTTGGAGTTCCACGGTATACAAATTGACAGACAAAGCAAATAACCAAGAACCAACCATACTTTAAACATGCCGCAAGAAAGTTCCCATAAGGTTCCATAGAGCAAAACCCATCAACCTTTGCACCAAACAATTTGATATACAAAGAAAAGACGTCGTCGCATTCGTTTTCTCTTGCATCTGGTATATGTTCCTATTAATGTTTATGCCATTATTATAGTTCTTTTCATTTCAATAGATAAGAGCAACATAAGAACAAGATCAATTAGAAATACGCATTCACAAGAGACACAACATTTATCCTGGGAAACCCTCTAGGGGAAGAAAACCCAGCAAAAACTTCCTTATCATAAATTGCCAATACAATGTCAAGAGATAACTCAAACCAATACAGATAGTCCTCTCCAAAA
>ML800740.1:85175-111425 GCA_009831015.1 Picea engelmannii
CTCAAACCAATACAGATAGTCCTCTCCAAAAGATGTGCCACTCTTCTCCCTCTCTCTTTGGCGATAAAAGATCAGAACTTGTCTCTCAAACTGAGCAAGTGAGTTGTGTTCAAATGAGGCGCTAGCCTCCTTTATTTATACAAGTTCTGGCATGTGTGAAGTGTCTCTTCACTGGCAGGGCTGACTTCTTACTCTAGGTGGGTAAACCCACTTTTATTATATTTTTGGGTCTCAATAATAACTGTTGGGGCCGACTTCTTATTCTACCTATTATAATTGTCTGTTGACCAATCCGCAAAAGGGGATTTGGTCCTAATACAATAACAAACATGATCAATCCACAATGGGGATTGATCCTATGAATAATATATCAATAATAATATGAATACTCTTTGCAGTTACATTATTTCAACACTCCCCCTTAACAATAAGGGTATTCTTCAACAGCATCAGGCGAGAGAGGTCTGCATCATCAATGGCATCAAGAGGACAATATCGTTAATATCATCTTGGAACATTGGCTGGCATATTTACGAGTCATTAGAAGTTTTCTTCATCGGCAACATCGTCATTCTCGAAAGAATGCCATCATCATCTGCATCAATATGTATCAATAAAAATGATACCTCATCACAGCACTAGGTTGGCACATCACAGTACTACACTAGCTCAATGTCACCACTGATAAGCTGGTAGCTCAGTGTTAGTCACATCTTTCTTTACGTCTAACAACAAGGTCAGAAGCAAGGAATCATCTTGCTTTACGTCTAACAACTAGGTCAGAAGCAAGGAACACATCAACATCTCACTTTACGTCTAACAATGAGGTCAGAAGCAAGGAATCATCTTGATTTACATCTAACAACTGGGTCAGAAGCAAGGAACACACAAAGTCATGCTTTACGTCTAACAGCGAGGTCAGAAGCAATGACTCATCTTGCTTTACGTCTAACAGCGAGGTCAAAAGCAAGGAACACACAACGTCATGCTTTACGTCTAACAGCGAGGTCAGAAGCAATGACTCATATTTCTTTACGTCTAACAGCGAGGTTAGAAGCAAGGAACACACGGGGTCTTGCTTTACGTCTAATAGCGAGGTCAGAAGCAATGACTCATCTTGCTTTACGTCTAACAGCGAGGTCAGAAGCAATGACTCATCTTGCTTTATGTCTAACAGTGAGGCCAGAAGCAAGGAACACACAACGTCATGCTTTATGTCTAACAGTGAGGTCAAAAGAAATGACTCATCTTGCTTTACGTCTAATAGCGAGGTCAGAAGAAAGGAACGCACAACGTCATGCTTTACGTCTAACAGCGAGGTCAGAAGTGATGACTCATCTTGCTTTACGTCTAACAACTAGGTCAGAAGCAAGGAATTATATATACTCCCCCTTTCAGGGAGGGTCCTTTCGGACTATACCAAGCTTATCTCGAAAGTGTTCAAACTTTACACGAGATAGAGGTTTGGTCAACACATCAAAAACCTGTTCATTCGTGCTAATGTACTGGAGCTTCAAGGCTCCTCTTTGTACCATGTCGCGGATGAAATGATAGCGGATCTCTATGTGCTTCGACCTGTCGTGGAATACATGATTCTCTGTCATCTTTATGCAGCTCTGGTTGTCACATGGAATCATGGTTGCTCTCATCTCCAAGTCAAATAGGCCAGTCAACAACTTTCGAAGCCATATATCTTCGCAACTAGAAGAACATGTGGCAGTGTACTCTGCTTCCGCTGTGTTGAGAGAAATACTGGATTGCTTCCTACTCTGCCACGAGATCATGGCTCATCCCAAACTGAAACAACATCCAGAAGTGCTTTTTCTGTCAACAACACTTCCTGCCCAATCTGAATCAATGTATCCACTCAGTTTGAAGTCATGATCTCCATCATAGATGAGACCATAATCCATTGTACCTTTAAGGTACCTCATCACATGTTTTGCAACCATTAGGTGAACACATATGGGCTCTACCAAAAACTGACTCAAGGTGTTCACTGCAAAATAGATGTCTGGTTTGGTTTCAGGTACATTAGTGATCCAATAATCTATCTTTACAGTGTGGCATCTATCAAGTCTGATGAAATATCGACTAGCAGCTTCAGCTTCATTTCCATGGGTGTATTCATGGACTTACATTCTAGCATGTCGAATCTCTTTAAGATCTCGATCGTGTACTTCCCTTGGTTAAGGAAGATCCTCTCTGGACTCTGCCATACCTCAAGACCTAAGAAATTATGCATTAGGCCAAGGTGTTTCATTTCAAATTTTGTGCCAAGTCTCTTTTTACATTCAGTGATGAGATTTTCTTCTCCAGTTAAGAATAAGTCATCCACATATAGCAGTAATATTACTGGCTCATTATCCATAATTTTGAAGTAGAGATTTGAGTCTGCTTTACTCTTGATAAAGCCTAAGCTCGTCAAGAAACTATCTATACGGCCATACCAAGCTCTAGGAGCTTGCTTCAATCCGTATAAGGATTTATTCAATCTGCAGACATGAGACTTCCTATCTTCAACCTCAAATACTTGAGGTTGCTCTATATACACTTTCTCTTCGATGACATCATTTAGGAAATCTATCTTCACGTCCATCTGGTACAACTTCCACTTCATCTTAGCTGCAAGAGCTATGATGGTCCTAATCGAAGTGTATCTGGCCACAGGAGCGAATGTCTCTTCATAGTCAATGCCTTCCTTCTAGGAAAATCCACGAGCAACAAATCTTGCTTTATACTTCTCAATACTTCCATCAAAAACAATTTTTATTTTGAAGATCCATCTGTAGGATACCCCATCTTTATTCTTTCAGTCTGGGAACTATTTCCCATACTTCGTTATTCATTATGGATTGGTATTCCTCTGTTATGGCATCTGCCCATTCTTTTCTCTGAATGGTTTCTTCAAAAAAGGTAGGCTCCTCATCTAGTAGATCACACATCAAAGCTGTGTAACTGGAGAATGGCTTTGGTCTTTTCACCTGTCTCATAGTTCCTTGGGGAACACCATACTTCTCTCCATCTTGAATAAGCTCTCTAGCCCAAGATGGCTTTCTTTTATGGAGGATCATCGTCTGAGGAGGTTCTTGCACTTCTACTATGTCATGGTCTTCTAGAAGTTCCTCATCAGGTTTTGAAGCTCTTGGGAACCTCCCTCATTGCAGTATTGGGGATTACGGGTTCCTCTTCACATACCTCTTCAAGCTGGCATATTTTAGATTCCTTGAGTACTGCATCTTCATTAAAGGTCACATCCATGCTGATCTCAATGTAATGTTGACCCGATATATAGATTCTGAAGGCCTTGGAGACCTCATGGAATCCCACAAATATTCCCTTCTTTCCTGAAGGGTCCAGCTTGTGTCTCTTTTCTTTAGGTATATGAATAAACACTGGACAGCCAAATATTTTTGAGATGGCTTACCTCTAGCTTCTTTTCGGTGAACATATCTTCCGTTGTCTTGAGCCCAAGTGTGCTATGGGATAATTGGTTTTGCACATAAACAACTACCATTGCTGCTTCTGCCCATAAGCACATAGGAAGATCTTGATCTTCACAGCTTCCAGTATGGTTTTGTTCTTCCGTTCAGCTACACTGTTCTATTGGGGATCTTGATCCCAACATCTTTGCAGATATTCATGAACTCTTTTGAGGTATATTCTCCTCCATTATCTGACCTGAGTATCTTAATCTTTCTTACAGAAAGGTTTTCTATCAAGGCTTTGAATTCCTTGATCTTGCTGAACACTTCAAATATATCTAGGTCTTACGAGAATAATCATCAATGAATGATACATAGTATACATACCCATTAATGGAGGACGATGGCATTGGGCCACACACGTCTGAATGAATGAGTTCCAGTAATCCTTCTGCTTTGCTGACCCTCTTTTAAAAAGGGTTCTTGATGTTCTTCCCTTGTGCACATCCATCGCATACGCTTTCATGGTCACCTTTGAGTTTTGGTAAATCTGTGACTGCTTTGCATATGTATGGTAGCACCTTGTAGTTGAAGTGAGCTAATCTTCAATGCCAAGATTCTTCAATGTCATGGGTTATGGAAGATTCTGAGTGACCCTATAGCTTATGCAAGTCACCTTCTTCTCTTCCAATGATGATTGCTCCATTTACAGTCTCTTCTTTAGCACATTTCCTTCTGCAACCTTCACTATAGCTTCCTCATGTGACCTGGAGCAAGGCCAACAAAACAACAAGCAAGAATAATATCCTTCTTGATAATATAAAGCAATAGAACGAACAATCATCGCAGTAGCTCCTTTAGAGCTATCACTTATAATTTATCTGAAGCAAAGATTAAAGTAAGGAATGCAATATGAAATGAGGTCAACACTCTCATAGTGTTGTGACCTAGCATTCTTCCATGGCAGCCTGGAACTAGCACACGAGGTTTCTCCTAGAGGAGGTGTTAGTTGTATCAGGCAAAGCATATACCTCTATATGCTCACATGCTATTAGGTATAATACTTTACAAAGACTGCTATTTCAACTATATTCATCAACTTGTCATGTGTGCCTTTGAATCTTATCAACTTGATTTAATCAAACCTGGAGCCTTGTCTTCATGAATGAGTGCTTTATTTTCTTCCAAGTCTCCTTCACTCAAGTGACGAGTGCTTTCTTCAACCTGTCTTTTGTACTGAGACAATATGATATCTTGACAAAAGGTTAGGTTAGAGGATAAGCTCTATGATCAACTTTTAATCCTTCTAATAATTTGATCATAGCTTCAACATGCAACACTAATAATGTCATGACAAATAGATGTATATTAGAATAATCACACCTAGGTTGCATCATTCCTATGAATGTGTTGGATCTTGAGATCCTTCTAGATCTATGGCCAGAGATCCCTTCTCCTGCAAATACTCTTTAGGGTTTAACCATTAAACACATGTGAGTACATACCTCTGATGACATTTGCAGGTAGTGGCTCCATCTGGTAGCAGCGGTAATCATTACCAACTTTTAAGAAAACTTCAGGGGTAATTGCAACTGGTTCTACGGATGCAACTGCAACTGGTATTGCAACTGGTTCTGAGACTGCAACTGCAACTGTAACTTAGGGTTTTATGAGGAAACCCTAATTTTTCAAACTTCAAATTTTGAAATTCTGATCCAGGGAATAAATGTGTTGGGCTGAGGAGAGTATGTTGGTGTAGTCGGAATTTCGAAAATCCAACTTTTACCCCCTCAAACTTGATCTGCGAATTTCTGGACTGGTGCTTCTGGTTTTTCTGGTACTTCTGGTACTCTAGTACTTCTGGTACTTCTGGTACTCTGGTTTTCTAGTTTTCTGGTACTTTGTGAAACTAGTGTTTCACTTTTCGGGAGATCTAGCCATTGAAAAAGTGCGCTCAAGGTGCCAAAATGATCCTTGGGGGAGGGCGCAACTTTCTAGGTAGTTTTGGAGCTGAAAAGATTCACTTTTGAAAAACCCTAATTTTTGGGTACGGTAATAGTGACGTTTTTCCTCTTGCGAAATATGCTTCCTTCAGGTTGGCTCTGATACCATGTTAATGTTTATTCCATTATTATAGTTCTTTTCATTTCAATAGATAAGAGCAACATAAGAACAAGATCACTAAGAAATACACATTCACAAGAGACAACATTTATCTTGGGAAACCCTCTAGGGGAAGAAAACACAGCAAAAACTTCCTTATCATAAATTGCCAATACAATGTCAAGAGATAACTCAAACCAATACAGATAGTCCTCTCCAAAATATGCGCCACTCTTCTCCCTCTCTCTTTGCCGGTAACATATCAAAATTTGTCTCTCAAACTAAGCAAGTGAGTTGTGTTCAAATGAGGCGCTAACCTCCTTTATTTATACAAGTTCTGGCATGTGTGAAGTGTCTCTTCACTGGCAGGGCCGACTTCTTACTCTAGGTGGGTAAACCCACTTTTATTATATTTCTGGGTCTCAATAATAACTGTTGGGGCCGACTTCTTATTCTGCCTATTATAATTATTTGTTGACCAATCCACAAAAGGGGATTTGGTCCTAATACAATAACTGACATAATCAATCCACAATGGGGATTGATCTTATGAATAATATATCAATAATAATAAGAATACTCTTTGCAGTTACATTATTTCAATAGTTCCTAGTAGGAAATAATCGGGGCCATTGGATATATGGGAATTACAGAGATATGGGCCAAGTCCAACGAACATTCATCTGGATGTTGAACAAATATTACAGAGACACATGAGGTATTTTCGTTTCATGCCAAAGTTTGATATATTTTATTTTTTTCCCCTTCTTCAGCCGATATGAAAAATTGCATTGTCCTCATTTAAGGTGAATTTGTTGTGTATCCGAAGTTGTCGCAGCATGGAGACATTGCTTGCCTTTTTCTGTAGATACATTTCATACGATAACTTTGCCAACTCAGGAAGCACATTTTGTAACAGAGGATGCCTAACCATACAATGCACGGTTTTGTTTCCCACGGTTCAGATAACAACATTGACGCAATGTCCATATATATATATATATATATATATGGACACTTTTCACTGCATCACAGACAATCAATCATATCATCACTTATCAAAGCGGAGGCAGAAGCAGCGGAATTGTATTTTGCACATACATACTCAAAGGGGGTCGAGTACACATTGGCTGCAACTAAAAGACCTTCAACCTGGGAACATGAGAAAAGGGATTAATGCATTGAACAATATAATACACAACTACATGCCCTCCTCCCCTTTAAAAATAAAATAAAATTAAACAGGTGCATAAATTTGTTGAAGCCTATTTCTATAAGAAAATTGAGGATGATTTTGTGGATGTATATGCACAACAATTGTAGAACTAGCTAGTTTCTTCAGATCCTCTACTATATCTTCTCGTAACTCTGTTACAAATGTTGTCTGGGTTGTCTGAAAGATCCTTTCTCTAGCATCTCTCTTCTTTGTTATATTTTTTAACAACATAAGTGGAATCTGGCCTCTATGCAATTGTTGTTCCATTGACGAAAAAAAATCTGAATACGTATTGAACAATTGTAGCTACAACATGGAACAATACAATATCTGTGTAACTTATTCGAAATACATGAAGATGGGAAAGTAAAGGACAAAACTGAATATGAAAAGCGGTACCATTGCCTTATCGTTGTCCGACTCTCCATCCTTTATATGAAGAATGTGTTGCGAGACAAAATTTATCGCCAGTGTGACATCAACCCCACTCGTTCTGATTGGGTAAATATTAGTGATATGTGCAAGCTGGATGATAGTCGAGTCCAGAACAAAGCAATGTTTTGAACAAACAAAGAGAATTTTTTCCACACTGCTTGTTTCGTTGAGAGAAACAATTCGATTGCAATCACCACGGTCATATACTGTTTTGGGCAATATATTGAAATTTGTAATGGATATCCCATTACGTGGGAATATCTTTTCTGCATGTTTCTGGACAAGTTGTGGAGAAACAATCAATGTGACTTTCATCATGGAATCCTTGTCTGTCATGTCAACACGCATAATGGATCTACTTTTGTTTGCCTTGTCCAAGTAGGTTCTATAGACAACCATTATGTCCCCAACGAACACTTGTCCAGTTTGGCAGTTGTTCAAGCCTTCTATTGACAGTATTTTGGATGTCACAACTCTAGACCTGATGACATTTTTTGAACAGGAAAACTAAAGTGAATGGTAGTGTGTTACAGGTACACGTATAGTTTTTATTGACTATGGAGCCACAGTTTCGCAACCACACATTTTAGTCTGCGGAACATGCAGCACGTTCGACGTCTTGCTTGTACTTGTTGACACTTCTTGCGAGTTGCAAACCATGTATGAATAGATGAATATATATCCTAGGAAAATTGTTTAGTATACATAGTAAGAGCAGAGTGTATGCATCTTTACCTTTGGCCTTGTCGGTCTGCTAATTTCTGGGATGACTGACTGCTCATGCCCATATCACTAGTCCAAATTTTTCTGATGCAAGCATGTGCAGATGAACATCAGGACTAAACAAGCATATGCATTGTATATTGTCCATTGGAAGGACCAAATAACCATAAAATTGTATGCATCTGAATTTCTTTTAACTGGAGAAATATTTAACAATAAACACGGCATGAGCACGGGGCCCCATGGCCATTCTGTATATCGCAGACCCCCGAAATCCAGGGGAGCAAACTTCAACATGCCATCATGGCACCCGCAATCGAGAAAGTGGGTAACTATGGAATAAGGTAGAAGAAGGACCACATATGTCAATCCTCTAGTCCGCCAACTGACGCACGAAGGAATTTTTGGAAAGCATACTAGGTAGATGAATTAGAAAACAAAAGGGATAATAGAAAATGGAAAAAGTAGAAATAGGGAGTGCAGAAAGGCCCATTACTACGAAGTCATCATTTTCAAGTCTAATATTATATGCCCCCACTTAGTTTGTATATTTAATTTACCAGCAGACTTGGTATACCTTTTAGAATATTGTACCATAGAACCCTCTGTTGTTTTAGAGAAGAATTCATATCCTTGTCCAAGCAACTTGTTTTTTCCAAGGAAACAACGCCGAAGATGCAATGGACACGAAGGCAAGTTAGTATGAAGACAGACATCTAAAAGAAAAAGAAACAAGTCTATTTACCCGCCAAAGAGTCCTTCGTCCCATCCAACCATTCTGTTTGTTTAAATTCAACAATGCAGCGCAAACACAATAGACATGAACTAGCTTAGTATGCAGAAAGGAATGCATGTAACCAAGATAACTTGCCATGTAAGAAGGAGGACAACTATTTTAACACATATACAAACCATAAATGAAATACAAAACAATGCAATATGAAACAACAATACAAGGATGCACCTTTCTATATCCTCTTCAGCCGATGCAGTCAAGACTCCCTCGTTTTCTCTAGCTAATCTGTTTGTTTGAATGTGGGAATGCAAAAAATTCAATGAACATCAATGGAAGATGGTATTCACCGGAGAAAAAGAAATATGTAGATACAACAAAACTGCCTCAATGAACAGTCTAGAAATACAGAAACATAAACCTTTGTGCTTCTCTATCCATGGCTGTAAAAGTGTAGATTTTTTTCCTTGCCCAAAATATATTACAAGGCACAAAATATCACGCAATTGCATGGCCACAGCTAAACAATTTCTGGTTTTCCCTGCCAATTTATCCAGATATGCTCTTTAACCATTTTCTTTATCCTCTACACAGACTATTGTGCCCACGATACAAGTTCTCAGTTTTCTGTGGAAAACTACCTAGACATGCTTCCAGACATCAAAATATAATCTTGCAGAATCTTTGTTGCACATATCATATCTCAAGCACAACACAAATTGTATCATGCACACACCAGTCTATGTAGAGGAGAAATAACATGTAATGTTATATCCACACATCTGACCATACATGGTTTATAAATGTAGCCTATATACATATGCTTTATTCCAACAAAAAAACAACGGATATTGTAACTTCACATGTAATCCTCAAACAATTTTGCATGCAACTATTTTCTTTCATGGCAGGACTAGAGCACCAAAAAAATCTCACAGAATAACAGATATCGGCCTCGGCAGACATGGAAAATAACAGAACTGCATGTCCACTCGTGGGTGCAGGGGCTAAACACCGTAAAGAGACCCCAAAAAAACAATAATAATCCCAAAAAAAAGATAAAAGAAAAGATCCAACCATGGTCGTTGCACCCCAACCTTGCAAAGCCAAATCAAACAAAATAAAATAGCAAGGACCAAACCAGCGAGAAAGCACGAACATGCCGAACTGCACCCCCAGGACCCCAAAGCGAAAACCCTAGCCAAAAAAACAGAACTAGCAACCCACGAACAAACTAACTAGCAAGAACCAACGAGCTAGTGAACAACATATGTATCTCCAACGATTACGAAACTACAAACCAAGCACAGAAGGAACCAAAAACATACAAGAAATGTGTGACTACAAATAAGCAAACATTCTTACTTCCAAACTGCAAACATTGAACACCAAACAAGGAATACAAAATGAAACTATGGCATCAAAAATTACTCTGAAACGATGAAATGCAGAAGCCCAGGTCAAATCGCGAGCGAAACAACAAAAAGAAGCAACCGAGAAACCAATGAAGAAGAAGCACTCATCGAACCAGTAAACAATGTATGTAGCTTCAATGATTATGAGGATGAAACATACAATGGCAGCAACCAACAAACCATCGAAGAAGAAGCACTCATCAAACCAATAAATAATGTATGTAGCTTCAATGGCAGAACAAGGATGAAACATACAATGACTATTGAACTGGCAGTGGACAAACAAGACTATGCAAATTTACTGTAATTGTATAGAAAATTTCGAGGAAAAATCTACTCCGAGAAGCGTATTTACATAAACGTTTAAGATTGTTAGGTTGTCTAAGGACCTCATGGTATGAAAACATTTACGTTGTCAGGGGTGTTGGAGGATGTCGCGTCATGTTAACATTTATGATGTCAGTCCTATTGAGGCATCTCGGAATAAGTGTCAATACATTTCAAAAATATACATCCGCCAAAGATGCTATAAACTTTGGAATTCTTAATCAGTGTAAAGCTTGGATATAAAAAAATTTCAATATGCTTAGCACATATCAAAACTTACGGATATATTCGACTAGCAGAAAATGCTAATACAAACATTCTAACTAATGCTAGCATTAATCGACCTTCAAGCACTATAGAGGAAAAATATATGATTAACAAATACTGTCTACGAGAAAAAGTTTGGATATGTTGCGATATAGTACATTGGGAATAGTGAAGCCGACAATAAGACCTCCAATCTCTTATCCAATCAGATCAATACATATATCTTACTTTTTATTATATAGAAATATATTTTTTTAATTCCATAGCTCCAACAATAGGTATTGTGCAAATATTTTGGGTCAAAGGACAAACTAATATGCATTCAACGCATTATCGATTGCTATAGTCCCTCTATGCCTATGGCAAGGACTAATAACAAAGTGAGACGATTTGACTACAATATTACCAATTGAATTGAGATTCAACCCATTTATTTCAATAGTTTGAATCTTTTGAGATTATTCAACATATTTAATCACATTCAAGACCAATTGAATTAAGATTCAACCCATGTATTCCATAGTTTGAATCTTTTGAGATTATTCAACATATTTGTAAATTAACAATCTCAAGGAAGAACACACTTTTGGCACTCAAAAGTTGGGTTTTGCCATGGTGGAATGGGAATAAAGTTAAATATAAGTGAAGGAATTAGTTATTCAAGATTTGAGATTTAATGGTCATGAGTAGATCAATATAAGAATTATGTGATGTTCGTTTTCTCTATAAGGTTTATTAATGGCACTTATGTTTAATTGTTGCTTGTTTAATTACTTTGTAAGTTTCATCTTATTGTGTTAATCTAATAATGGTTTGAATGTTGCTTGTTTAATTACTTTGTGAGTTGCATTGTATTGTTTTACTTTAATATTGGTAATGCATGTTGTCTTAAATGGTAGAGTTGCAATGTCTACATGCTCATGTTGTATTAAATGGGATTAGTGCATATTGGTCCTATAGTGGAGGACGAGAGAAATACCTTGCCCTAAGATGGGATAATTCGTGAATGTTCATGAGGTGGGGAGATTTTAATAGGAGATCACATATTAGAGTTAGAGTGATGGCACAGATAAGAAGAGGTCATGGACGACCTAGAAGATTGGAAGATACAAAAGACGTGGATGTCGTTGCAACAATGGTGAGGACAATGATGGAAATAATGGATGCCATAGAGAAAACACAAATAAATGTAGCCAAAAGAGACAATCTTTATTTTATTTCCAATTTCTAGTAGAGGTTGATTTAGGAGTTGCACTGAATACATATCTTATCTTGTATCTTGAAGAGGAAGTGGATAAAGTGAAGATAATGAACAAATCAATTATTTTGTAGGAGTGGATGATATGTTTAACACATGTAAATGATTTTCTATGCCACGTGACTAGTATTCAAGCAATAATGAGAAGTAGATTAAGAAGATTTCTTCCAATATACAAGATAATGATAATTCCATATGTATATGGCTTGGTTTGCCAAGTTGAGATGGTTATGGTTGTTGTAGAGTCAAGCATGTCTAGAAAGGAAAAATAACACATTCACAACATTGTTGAAAAATCAAAGGATTCAATGGAATATGGAGTAAAGGACCAAGCAAGACACTGCCTTAATGGGGCAAGCTTGAAGAAATGTTTGTTTAGATCGAAGCGAACAATGTGTAGTTTGAATCATATTTCGATTAATGGAGCAAATGGGGAAAAAATTAGATTCCAAGAAATGGAAACAAAAAAAGATACAAAGACTATAAAAGGTTTAGAGTTCTTATATAATGAAGTATGATGCAAGAGCACTAGGAATCAATGAAACCAAAGAAACATGGAAAATTTTGCCCACTAAAATTGAGAACCAAGCATTGAAGGTGATCACCTAGTTTTGAATTTGATCATTCCAAGACTCACTCAAGATCTATCTAGGCACTAAGTGGAAAGAAACCAACTCGCCTACCTATCTTAACAATGTTAATGGTATTTAAGAGACTCGTCCTTCCAAAAAGATGACCCTCGAGTATGATTTAAACTACTTATGACTTAGTGGAAAGTTCCCCCCTTAGTAGGGATGTTGTCTCATGATCCCATAACTAGGAGTCGGATTCCCTGCTAGTTTGGCATACTAGTAGGTTCATCTAATAATTACATTTTCTATTTAATGACAATTTTTAGAAAATATCTATATCCTTCCAACTACTTTGTTCCTCTCAAGTCAAGAAGATTTAATAACCCTAATTCAATAATATTGTTGTAAGAATTGAGTAATGACATTGAGAAAAACAATTATCTATATTTTCTTGCAAGCAATTATGATGAACACTAGACAAGTCTTCCATTAATGTGAAAAGCATTCCACTAGCAATGTAAAAATATGCATTGATTTCTAATGAAGTATGATTAGATATGAAATCTTAGTACCAATAATTGCTTATTATATTCCTCTATGAGAAGCTTTCTAATGAAGTATGATTAGATATGAAATCGTAGTACCAATAATTGTTTATTTTATTCCTCTATGAGAAGCTTTCTAATGAAGTATAATTAGATATGAAATCTTAGTACCAATAATTGCTTATTTTATTCTCTATAAGAAGTCATACATTCTAAAACCTAATATTAAAGAGAGTGTAAAATCTATTCCATGTAATATATTTTCCAATTTATCAAACTCAATTAAATTTTATACAAACTAATAAAATAGTGTATTATATAACATATGCAGTGCATATGTTATATAATATAACATATGCAGTGCATATGTTATATTATATAACATATGCACTGCATATGTTATATTATATAACATATACAAACTAATAAAATAGTGTATATATATGTAAGACATATGGACATAAATCCATTAGAAACATAAAAAACAATTTAGATACAAATCGTTTCTAGAACTAAGAAAGTTAAAATTCTTGTTCATGTTCATATTGCAATTTTGGATTTTGTTAAAATCTTTATTTTGAATGTATAAATAGATTTAAACCATCCATCCAATACCTCTGTAGCATCTTAGTTTTGTAATATTAATAATTAATATATACAATTTCATTAATTAAAAATAATTCTCCACATTTGAAAAAAAAAATAAAAAATCAATTTGCCTTATCACAATCACTAAAAAAAACCTATACTAGCACAGCTGTTAAGTGGCTTATGAAAATAAAGCCTAAGTAAGTATGTAAGGATGCCCCCATTCGAGCCTCTTTCCTCACGGCCTTCTCTACTATTGACTTTACTATTTGTTCGGCCATCGAGCTTCTTTCATCACGACCTTCTCTATTATTGATTTTATTATTTGTTTGGCCATAGGCCATCAGTTATGTGCATGGACAACATTTCAGTGCACCGCTGTGAATTGAATAATGGAATAAGACGGCTAGGCCATCCAATATGAAACATACGAACAGTTGAAACATACAGAGTTGAAACGCACATATAGAGGAGGAAATCTAAAAGTTAATCCCAAAAGTGGTAATTTTAAAGGTTAATCAGATTAAACGTGGCAATCATATGGTGGTACAGTGATTTTTTAATATGATTAAGTAAATGTTAAAAAGTAAACATGTTAACTGATGCATTAAAAAATACAAGAAAGTTATGAAGAGTAAATCACATTCATTGATTTGGGAGGACTACTAAGAATATACCACCATTTGAGATGACCCGAACAATGGCCACAAAAATATAATAACGATTGCATATATAATCCAGACTATTTCAGCGTGTTCCAGCGCATAGACTTTTCCATTCCAGCGAATAATGCACTCTGCAAATGCTGGATTCGCGTACAGAAGTGTTGAACCAGCAGAGAGCTGACTTCTTCTAAGTCTGAACTGATTTGAACGCAATATAAATGCTCACGGTAGACTGCATAGAAAGGTATCAACAAGGTTCACATTCAGCGGCAGCATCCCCAGATTTTGAACATGGCTTGCATTTTAGCAGGGTGTTCTGCCTCGGTCTTGGGCTCCTTTATACACGACTCTGATATTGAAATATGGGCAGGTTCCCCCTGGAATCATGGTTTCCAGATGCATACGAGCAGTGGCTTCCAGGCCAGTGTTGTGGGGTCTCGGCTGAAACCTGTGCTGATCACCAGACACGAGAATCTACTGTGGAGCGAGAGCGAGGAGAACCTGGTTAAGAGGTTGGAGAAGAGGGCGGTCTCTCCCTGTGTCAATGTCCCGGAGGAGAATGGTCCGATTGCCCGCAAGTGCCCTCCACCTCCGCTAAAGAGGAAACGCCCGCAGAGGCTGGATATTCCACTACAGTCGCTGGGCGTGGATGAGCTGTGCGCGGTCATGCAGCAGCCGATGGAGGTCAATGTGGAGGGTTTTCATTATGCGGTTGCGTCCAAAAAAGGTAGGCGAGAAGTCATGGAGGGGTGCTATTGCCAATGTTCTTGGTGATTCCAAACAGGCCTTCTTTGGCGTCTTTGATGGTCATGGCAGTAGGAAAGCTGCATCTTTCGCTGCCGAAAATATTGGGCAAAATATTGTAGATGCTATGCTCGGCATGGGAGATGAAACAGAGGACATTCTTGAACAGGTTGGCAGCGGTACTGTTTGTGTAACTGCTCTGATTATAGATGGCAACTTAGTGGTTTCTAATGCCGGGGACTGTCGAGCGGTTAGCAGAGATGGTGCTTCTGAAGCCCTTACATGTGATCATCGAGCTGGAAGGGAGGACGAGCGACAACGGATAGAGAATTTGGGTGGAATTGTGGACCTCCGCCACGGAATAGAGAATTTGGGTGGAATTGTGGGCAATAGGCGATTCGCACATGAAAAAATGGCTAACCGCTGAACCAGACACCAGAAAGATTGAAATTAGATCTGATTGCGAGTTTTTAATTTTGGCATCAGATGGGTTGTGGGATAAAGTCAGTAATCAGGAAGCAGTGGATATTGCCAGACCTTTCTGCGTCGAGAAGCAGCCTGGTTTGACAGCATCAGGAAGAGGCCTTATAGCTGCCTGCAAAAAGCTTGTATCGCTAGCAGTAACTAGAAAATCACATGATGACATTAGTGTGATGATAGTACAACTCGGACATTTTTGTAAGAAAGAGAATTAGTCTGGCTGAGGTGAGGCAGGACTTCACCCACACCCTATATTCTTGATCATTAAGTGGTGGGAAGCATGAATCTTCCATTATTTTATGTAAAAAGAGAGATGCCTATATCCATTTTTGTACAGTACCAAAAATTAACAGGTCCCGTGATTCTTTTTTAGGATTACTGTTTCATTCAATTTCAATGAGCATGGTGAATCAGGGTGTTTGAGATAATTCAATTTCAATGAGCATGCTTAATCAGGGTGTTTCAGTTAATTCAATGTTTACAAGCTTACAATAGTTGTTGGTATCGTTTTGAGATCATGTTGAACAAGGTTACAGTTGTGGGTGTGTTTCAAAATATGAAATATGCAATATTAGTTTCTTACATATATTACATCAATCAATAAAATATTAGTTGAAAGGGCTCTCTTAAC
The DNA here is from genome assembly GCA_009831015.1 of Picea engelmannii. Taxonomy (NCBI): domain Eukaryota; kingdom Viridiplantae; phylum Streptophyta; class Pinopsida; order Pinales; family Pinaceae; genus Picea; species Picea engelmannii. The sequence goes on from ML800740.1 coordinate 101,303, forward strand.
TCAAATGATTAAAGAAGAAGATGAGTGTAATTTATTGTAGATTTGGATCATCTACCAACTACAAAGTCAAGTCAAGATGATTCGAGAAGACCGTGATCCTTGGATGACCTGAATCTATAATTCGATTAAGGAGGGGCCAAAAAGATAGAAATTCGGAGTCAATGAGAAATATAAAACCTCTGTAGCCAAGGATTGAGTGGAAATGGAATAAACATAATCGAATAAATCTGACCCAAGTCAAAAGAAATCAACGTTCAAAAGAAATTGTAAAGTGTGGGATAATCCATCGACTTTTAATGTGGTGCGCGTTTAAAGTGGAGTAATATAAATTCATTTTCACACATTTTAATAATAAATGTTTTATAAAAATTAATTAAATATATATAAAAATTTTATTTTTTTTAATAATTTAAATAAATTTTATTATCTAATTGATAAAAACAACTCATTGATGTTATAAAATCTCATGAAACAACTAATGCTATACTATGCATATGCATAATATATTTTTTCTTTTTAAGTAAAAAAGGTTGGAGCCTATTATATTACCATAAACAGAATACATAGTTGTTAATGATGCCAGCTGTCCCGCTTGAGCAGGAAACCGGGACAGCTGGGCATCCTTGTCCATGTGTCACCCAGTTTGCAGAATTAGCAAAATTAACAAAATTGACGCTGCTACGTCCTGCCCGAAAGAAACCAGGACTAACAGTCACTAGCATGGAACTGGTTCGCCTACCTAGAGCTAAGAAATATTGATAGCTAGTTATCTTAAGGCATAAATTATAATAACAAAACTAAAAGCAAAGTCTAGTTCTGAACATTAGGTAACCTATGAATCGGGATGCTTGTCCTCGTCCACAGAATGCCTCAATCTTGCTGGGAATGAGTAAGCTCGCGCGCAAGTCGGACATTGTTTCTTTGGCGGAGTTCTGGAATGTGCCGCAAAGAACATGTCAAGCCGCTGATCCATTCGCGCGAGGCGGAAGATCTAATCTTCCAGCATATTTCTCATCTCAAAGACGAGATTGAGGTATCCCCAGTCAACTGAAGGTGGTTGTTCGGGGCGGTGGCTGTCCATAAACTCCTCGCTGGTGGCCATTGTTGCTTCCTGCGTCTTGTGCCCCTTCGCTTCCTTGGTGGGTTCGGGAGGAACCTCTTCTTCCACATAACAGGGGGAGTAAGGCTTCTCTACACTGGTGGCATGAGGGTCGAGCGTGCTTCTTGTCGGCTGTGGTTTGCTATCCGAGCCAAAGTTCGAGCTTGGATTCCAATTTTCCGGTACCATGAACAGGGTATGCTCAAGAGGGATTTCCAGGCCTCCTTCCAGGATTACTTCCTCCACGTACGCCATTGGAGGCATGCGTGGTCTGTTCCTTCGCCTCCTGGCGGCCATCGCCATTGCTCTCTCAAAGTTCTCCTTTCTCTTGCGCTGCGACTCCGCCGTGTACCACGCCGCTCCCCTTTGCGGTTTTCCTCGAATTCGGGGCATGGTGAGGTTCCAGTGAATTATCTGGGTGCTGCCAACTGGAGTCGAGTTGTTGCTGAGGATGGCCGAGGTTGCTGAGTGCGGCCACTGCTCCAGTGGAACGGGAGAGAGGCTGCTGCAGTTCTGGTTCGCCTGTGGAGCGGAGGCCTCCGGGAGCGACCTACTGCTTGGTCCTGCAACTTGAACAATGAGCACGAATGCAAAAACAATCGCCATAACTAAAACAATCACTGTAGCCATTAAAGCCTGCTAGATAGTGCGTTGGTGGCGGGTACCCTTCCCTTGCGCGAGGGGCCTTGTCGTTTGAATGCACCTGCGCGTAAACATGCCGAGTTATTGTCCGAGGTGATGTGAGCCGGTGGATGCATTAACGTTGCATCCCATCTCGCTCCCGCGTGGCAGCATTGCGCCCCGTGTCACCCCATCCGAGGAATGAAGATCGCTAGTGGCTAAGGCTTGACACCAAGTGAGGATCTCTGGAGCTGGTGAGCCATGGCCATCCCAGCAGAAGTGTTCCTCGCACGTTTCAACTGCCTCGTTTGCTAATCGATCTGCCACTTTATTTGCTTCTCGTTTCACGTGGGAGGTAGTGATGCTGAGATGCGGTTGTAGGTGGTGACTGAAGTCTGCGAGCAGGCCATAGAGTCTCTAGCTTGGTGAGATTTTATCAGGGTTTCATCTATGGAGGATTCTGGTGGCTAGCCTTATGATGACTTGCGAATCTCCTTCCAGGATTATCCTGTGGTAACCTTTGTCGATGGATGTTTGGAGTCATCGCAAGAGTCCTGTTAACTCGGCTACATTGTTGGTTGTTTCTCCAAGGAAGCCTGCCTCCAGACCTAGGATTTCCCCACCTGAGTTCCTGAGCACTGCCCCATAACCTGCTGGTCCTGGGTTGCCTTTGGAGGCTCCATCAAAATTGACTTTGATGAAGTGCTCTGGAGGGGGAGTCCAGTTGGTAGGGATGGTTGGTTGTCCCGTGTTGTTTCTTTGTTTCGGTTGGTTGCTTATTATGGGCTTCCAGTTTTGAAGAATGATATGCTCCTCAGGGCTGCACTGTCGATCTTCCTCTGTCCAAGACTTACTTCTGATTGTTTCTTTTATTAGGGATCTGATTTTCTCCCAAGTGGTTTCAGGTAGGGAGGATTGAGAGTGGAAAATTCTCTTGTTTCATTCCTTCCAAATTTGCCAAAGGGTGAATCCCGGCAGCAGTTTCCATATGAGATTCATAATGGGGTTGTTGAAGGAAACGTTGTCCCAATTCTCAATTGTGCAATTGATGTTGCTCCGGTTCCGGTTGGACTTGCGCATTAGTTGCGCTCCATAGTCCCAGATCCGTTGGCTATAATGACATCCGTTGAAGAGGTGTTCTTTAGTTTCCTCCTGTTGGAAGCATAGAACGCAGAGGGAGGGTCCGATGAAGCCTCTCTTTCTGAGGTTGTCCCATGTTAAGGCTCTGTTGTGCGCCACTAGCCACAGAAAGGTAGAAACCTTAGGCTAGAGAGCAGGATTCCAAACTTTGCTCCAAATATGCTCTTCTTCTGGTTCTTGTTGGTTTCCTTGCAGTGAATAAGCTTCTTTGATAGTGAATAGGCCAGCCATGGTGTATCCCCACCTCAGGATGTCTGGTCCCTCTCTATACAGTATTTTCCTGCTGGTGGCTTGAGATTGCCAACTCTGCAGATCGAGAGTTTCAGGGATCCCGAGCTCTTGATATGAGATCTTCCATTGGCGCCACCGTTGCTGCGGAGTTTGTGTTGTCTAGGAATCTTTGACTTTTAGAGGGGTGTTCTGGTGGAGGGTCCGTTTAAGGTCAGATAGTTCTTCCATTGTGTCCAGTGGTTTGAGCTGCTGCCAAGAGTCTTGCCAGAACAGGGAACTTCCTCCATCTCTTAGCTCCCAGAAGGCGTGGTTCTGAACCAATGTGCGATTTTGCCAAGCTGTGTTCCAGATGTTGGAGCCTTATATGCGGTTGTTGTGTCGGATTAACTGATCTTCCGAAGTGTGGGGGGCATATTTTCTTTTCCACAGTTGCGCCCAGGCTGCTGTTGGATTTTTCAGCCATCTCCACCAGATTTTAGCTCCCATTACTTGATTCAGTTTCCCTGGATCGTGGGGCCCCAGTCCGCCTTGACTCTTTGGTGTGCAAAGCCTATCCTAGTTGCCTAAAGCCCATTTCTTGTTTGTTTGATGTCTATGCCAGAGAAAGTTTCGCTGCAAGGTTCTAATGGCTTTGATGACTTTCTTGGGAGCCGCCAGAGCGGTGAAGAGGTAGGTAGGTAAAGCTTGCCGAACTAATTTGAGGAGAATCAATCGGGAGGCAATATTGAGGGGTCTGAAAGTCCAGTTGAGTGGAACTCCGAGATAATTGGACGGAAGGGAGCTCCTGGGTGTCCCCAGAAGTCTAGAAACATGTCGTTGGACAGAGGGCGGGGTGTTGAAGAAGTAGAGATTGGATTTATCCAGGTTGAGCAACATGCTTGAGGCTTCAGTAAAGTCTGAGAGGATGGAGTTCAGCTTGGTAGCCTCCTGGACAGTGGGAGAGTTCAGAAGGAGGGTGTCATCTACAAATTGACTGTGTGAGGGTGCAGGTTGAATGTTGTGCAGAGGTAGGCCTTTGAGGGAGCCTTCATTGACTGTTGCTTTGATGTAGCGTCCCAGGCCTTCCGCTAAGAGTACAAACAGAAAAGGGGATAGGGGGTCCCCCTGTCGGATTCCTTTGGATGGCGAGAAGGGTTTGGATGGTACACCATTAACTAGAATGGAGAAGAAGGTGGAGGAGATGAGATTCATGACCGAACTTACCCAACCCTGATCGAAGCCGAAGGAGTCAAGGACAGCTCTAATATACTGCCAGCTGGCCCGATCGAAAGCTTTTGAAAGGTCGAGTTTGATGAGCATACCTGGAGTTCTTGAAGTCTTGAGGGAGTGTATGATCTCATGAGACAAGATGATGCTCTCCATGATTTGTCTTCCTTCGACGTACCCTGACTATTCCTTGGAGATGACGAATGGCAGGATGGGCTTGAGCCTAGTGGCGATGACCTTCGTTATAATTTTATAAATGATGTTGCACAGGGCTATAGGTCTGAACTGTTTGGGATTGGTGACTCTTTCTTCTTTCGGAATGAGAGTGAGGAAGGTGGAATTGAGAGCTGGGAGTACCAGACCTGAAGCTCTTGACTCCTCTACCACTTCCCACACTTCTTGTCTGACCAAATCCCAACAATGGTGGAAGAAATCCGTGGTAAACCCGTCCGGGACTGGGGCTTTGCCTGGGGGCATAGCCTTTACTGCTTGGTCGACCTCTTCTTGGGTAATGGGTCGAGTTAGGGCTGCATTCTGCTCTGGGGTAACTAGTGTTGGTATGTGTCTAGTTACTCTCCTGATTGCTTCCGTTATGTCCTTCTTCGGTTCCATTAGGAGGTCTTGATAGTATTTAAGCAGCTCCTCCTCAATTTTGGAGTGTTCCCTGGTTAAGTTTCCCTGGCTGTCCTCTAGGTGAGTGATCCTATTGATATGTCGTCTATGCATCATGGCTTTGTGGAAAATTTTTGTGTTCTTTTCCCCTTCTTTAAGCCACTGCACTCTGGATTTTTGCTTCCATAAGATTTCCTCCTGCTTCCTTCGTTCTTCTAATTGTGCCTGAAGCTGCTCCTCTTCCTCCATTAGTTCTGCGGTTCTAGATCCGGAAATGAAGATTTCTTGAATCTCCCCCAACCTGCTTTCTATGGTCCTTATGCTTTGAAGTATATTACCAAAGCTATTTTTGTTCCATTGTTTTAGCCTTTGCTTGAAATTTTTCAATCGCTGCTGAAATTTGTACATGCACGAGCCATGATCTATTTCCGCCTGTTCCCACCAGGATTTGGCTAGCCGTTTAAAGTCCGGGTGTGATAACCAAAATTTCTCGAAGCGGAAAGGCTTGTATCTGGGAGGCTCCCCCATATCTAGCTGCAGAGCCAGGGGCCAATGGTCTGAGCCTGCTTTTGGTAGGATAAGGCTTTCCAGATGAGAGCCTGATTCCATGAGTTCTTCGGTTACCAGAAAGCGCTCTTGTCGACAGGCAATGTACTGATTACCTGATCTACGATTGGACCAAGTGAAGGTGCCATTGCTATTCTCTATATATACTAATTTTAGATGATCAATGAGAGCTTTGAACTTACCATTGTCTTGCTCGAGTCTTTTGATGCCTCCAGTTTTCTCCTCCAGTGTCAGGATCATGTTGAAGTCGCCTCCTAAGATCCAATTTGGGGTGGTTGTCAGGGTCTTGATCAGCTCGAGCCGCTCCATGAACTTGTCTTTGTCCTGGCTACCTTGAGGTCCATAAACATTTGTGGTGGCTCCTTCCTGGTTCATGCCCACAACCGCGAAGTGAGCAGTTATTGTGCCTATTGTTGTGAAGGGTTTGTTGATAGTCACGTTGGATGGGTTCCATAAGATGGCAAGGCCACCTGAGGCTCCTATGGAGTCTGTTGTTATGGAGGTACATTCTCGCCATATGCGCTGAAAGATTGTTTCCACCTCTGCTCCTCTGCATTTAGTCTCTTGGAGCAGCAGAATATCTGGTTTCTCTGCTATGATGCAATCTCGGAGGATCCTTTGTTTGGATCTACCATTCAGTCCTCTGATGTTCCAGGTGATGATCTTCATCATTAAGAGGGAGGTGATGAGTGGAGGTATCCCTTCGAGAGCTTGCGTATCTGACCTGAGTTTATCATGAGGTTTCCTGCTTCCTTGATCAGTTGGTGCGCAGTTTTCCTTCCCCTTCTTTTGTTTTTGCGAAGGACTCTCTTCAAGCCAGAGTTCGAGTCCATTGCTATGCCCAAACGTGTTGTGGATCCTGCAGAGGAATTGAGAAAGACCTTGTGTACCTTGCATAGTTTCTCCTCCGGGAGGGTCTGCAGGTCCTTTTGGTTCAGAGCTTCCTCCAGCTTTTCCAGATCTATCCCTGCCAGATCTCGATCGTCCAGCATCATCGGGGTGTCCCCATCTCCTTCTCCTCTTTCCTCCATGTGAGTTTCATCGGTTTGAGGAGAAGGGTTGGGATTTGGGCATTTTGTTTGCGGCCGCTTGGGATTTTTGTGTGGATCCTGCACCTCCTCATCTTCTGGTAGTTGCTCCAGAATCTCGTAAGAGTTCTTGGTGGCAATATTTTGTCTGGAGTTCGTGGTCTACTTCTTTGGTGGGTTTCTCCTTTTTGATGTGACTGTGGTGAAGCCATCTTTCTGCATGGTTTCGCTTGCTTTTGTAACTTGTTTGATGAGAGGGCAATCTCGGTAGAGGTGGCCATGCTCATGGCATCTTCTGCATCTAAATGGTATATGTTCGTAGTCCAGAGTTTGTTTCCAGTCCTCATCCTGGTACTCAAGGGTTACCGCACCAGGGAGTACTTTAGATATGTTCATATACACACAGATCCTAGCATACGAGGTGTATTTTCGCTGTCTTGTGGCTTCCGAAGCTTTCACATATTGCCCTAAGGTATTTCCTATACCCATTAGAATCTCTTCCAACCATAACTCTTGAGGCAGGGAGTACAGGCGTATCCATACCGGGGCCATGGTGAAGTCTTCTTTGTCTGGGCTAAATCTTTCAGTCCAAAAGCGGAGGAACAACCCTGTTGAGTTGAAGAAGTACGACCCGTTTTCAAAGATTCTGTCTTTGTCCTCTAAGTTGTATAAAATGATTGTGAAGAAGCCCTTGGAACTGAGTTGGAGCTCGTAGTCCCCCTTGGGATTCCACTAGTGCTTTATCCATTTGTTGAGGTCCCTTTTTGCCGGCCAAAGCCCCAGAAATTTGTCGATGAGGGTGTGCTCTCTCATAAATTGTGTATGCTCTCCAGCCCGGGTTGAGCTGATGAGGTATCTCGGTGGCTTCTCCATTTGCGGGATGCATTTGCCTGGTTCCCAGCTCCGTGGTGGCTTTGGTTGAGAGGTTCTTGCTTCTGTTTCCATTTCCGCTCTGAGGCTTTGTTCCCTGGCTAGGAGCTGCTCTCGTACCTGTGGTGGCGGCTCGAAGGCAGGTCACATTGTTCTGGTCCCGGGTTTGTCATTGGCCGCAACATTGCAGTATGAGGGGGGTTTCCCCCCTCCTCTGCACCCATACTCTTGTGGCAGTGGGAGCCGAGTGTTCAGATATGGCGCTGGTTAGTCTTCGCGCTAAGAGTCTTTGCCTGGTGGTTGGTCGTCTACCTTACGAGGGGCCTATGGTTTTTGCAGCCTGTTCCTTTTCTCCCTCTCGGTACTTCTCAATGCATATGCATAATATATTAATAGTAATATTAAAATTAAATTTTCTATGATATGGACATTAAAAAGGTGTTGGGAGTTTATAGACTCACTTTAATTATAATATCTTCATTAAATATCTTATAATATCTTATGGATATTAATTTTTAATGTTATAATATCTTCATTAAATATATAATTAAATAATATGTATAATTTTTGGATGTAAACCATATTTTTAGTTTTGAATTTCAAATTTATTATATAAGTTTTTAATTTTATTATAAATTTTAAATTTATTAGATAAAAATAATAAAATGATTTACAACTTTATATGATATAAATATTATCAAATAATATATAATATTTTTTAAAAATTAAAAAATTTACTTCCTTCTAAATCTGAATTTGAAAAAATATGTGTAAACCACATAACACTCGTGTGAACATTAACATTCGAAATGCTACACATGTTAATGAACATATCTCTTTAAATCTTCACAATCTGATGTATAACATCCTTCGTACATGGAAGTGCAAAGCGGGCGCACTAAATATTTATTAGATTTAATTAAAAATTTAATAAAAATTAGGTTAAAATAAAATACACGGAGTGGTTTATTATGTGAAGTTTCATCGCCCTGTATAATAGAATAAGGATCTCCGTGTGGCTTTCTCTCTATATATAATTAAAAAAAATAATAATAAATAAATTATTAAAAAAAAGAGTTTAGTAAATTAATTATAATAATGATGATTAATGCTTACTCAAAAAAATATATATAATTAAAAATAATAATAATAAATATTTTTTTTTAGTAAATTAATTTAAATAATGATGATTAATGTTCACTCAAATAGAATTGATCTGAAAGTTTTCCTATTTTAAGGAGGTGAGAGATTACTTAAAATTCTTTAGAATTTTATTTATGTAGCGTAAATGTCTAGTTATTATTATCAACCTGCCTATTATGTTCAGATTTGTTTCAACCTCTCCTTCTTAGGTTGATTGCTTTTGTTTTTACATTTATTGTATTATAGTCTAGGGTGACTTTGTTAGGCCTCCCCTTAACAAGTTGAGGTTTTGGAATATGTGATAAAGTGCTCATATTGACAAAAAAATAAAATAAGTAAGAAAATGAACTTCAAATTTTAAACCTCACCCTTCATTGTTCAAATTCACACCAAGTATAAACCTGAGTTCAAATTTACAACATAGTAGAAACTCTATGGGACATTAATCAATTTGGATCCCTTGGAAATTTAGATGATTAAAATATCCAAAAGACTTAAAGAAGGACATAGAGATACATCTTAACAAATGTTTCACTTCCATTTCTCGAGCAACCAATGGTCAACTCTAAAGAAGAAGAGAACTTAAAAAAATTACAAGAGCAAGTAGGAGAAGATGTTGAGGAGAGATACATGAGGAATAAGAGGACATTGTAGAATTAGAAAGGGAAGAAGGCCAACCTCTTAAATATTTTTCTTTTGCTTATATTTTTATAAGGGGAAGGAAGTCTAATAGGGATGAGATAGTTATGAAGAAAGAGAGAATATTCTCTCATGAAATGAGGGGTTAAAGAAAATATGAGATAATTATGTTTTGTTTGTGTTTAAGTTTAAGTTTGTAATTACTTTGTTAGAATCTATTTATGTATTATCAATCATTCCTTTTGTTATCTATTGTATTAGTTTATAGTGCAACTGCAACATTTTTTCAATAGAAAAACAATCATTTATGTTAAAAAAATAAAAATAAAAATCCATATACATTATTAATGTAAATATTCAAATCTATAAATACGATATTATTGAAAAAAAATTAACAAATTAACTTAAACTAAAAATTATAAAATTAATAAGTAAAATTAAACTCATTGTCAAATATATCATCAAATAGAAAATAAACTTAACCTTTAAATAAATTTAATTATTGCATTAAATACCTTATGATGTTATCATATATGAATTGAAATTGAAATTTGAAGTTGAAATATAAAATATTAGTTAAAAAAACAAACTTGAAAATTTATATATTTAAATGAAATTATTTTTATTCAATTATTATTAATTATTTTGACTAAATCCAAAAATATTTAACTGTATAACAAATTAATTTTCATAATTTATATTGTTCAAATTGTATATTTAAAAATGCGTGCTTACTTTCATATCAATAACAATATGATGATGATGATGATGATGATGATGAAAGTCCACTAAGACCTAATTGGTCTATCACACTTTAAAAGGGTAAGTGATTACTTGTAATTTTTTAGAATTTTGTTTCTGTGCTCGAAAAACATTAAGAGAAGCTTTCCAAGATCACCATACTTTTGTTGAGTTAAGAGGTTAGGAAGGTTGGTAGTGTGATCAATATTTTGAAAATGAGATCTAA
>ML800740.1:149351-169252 GCA_009831015.1 Picea engelmannii
TTTAATTTTCATTGAAAGTACATTCCAGATTTTGATGACTTGTTTTGACTATCTTCAAACATATTTCCAATTATGATATTTATAAAAAGGGTACTATGTATAAAAAACTCACTTGGGAACTGCACCCCAATTAGTACCTAAAATTATATTATTAATACTTACAACCTAATTAGTATAGGATTTAGGGAACTACTAATTTGTATGAAAGTGAAAGAACCATTTGGTAACATATACACCTATCGAAAAAATATTATTTTTTATTGTAAAAGAATATTATTTTTAGTAACTTATACCCCTAGTGAAAGAATATTATTTTTTATTGTAAAAGGATGATCTAGAAACTCTCTATTTAAAGTGAAGTTCCTTCACTTCTTATGCATGGTTGGATTTGCGAGATTCTAGCAAATTCTAGTGATGGATCACCAAGATACCCACTTCTAACTTCTAAATGGAACTAACCATTTCTCAAGTATGTGCATTACCATGACATCTTTATGATACCCAATTACATTGATAGAACCATTAATGTAACCTCTTCTAATATATACAAAGATTCAATATCAAATTTAACCTCTACATCTAATTAAAAAATAATAATTTAAAGTATTTTTTTTAATTGAATTGTTTTTTGATATAAACATTTTATGTTTCACAATTATTATATATAATTATTTACAATGTTAATTTATATTTAATTTAACAAAAAATATAATATAGATGTAATGCTTTATAAATATTTGAAGTGTCACAAATATTTTATATAATAATAATTTATTTTTAAGGTCATGATTTTTGTGTAGGAGATTCTGTTGTTTATAGAATAAGAGATTCCCCCTTAACCATTTGATTGTTATTATTTTATATGATAATAATTTATTTTTAAGATCATGATATTTGTGTAGGAGATTCTGTTGTTTATAGGATAAGAGATTCTCCCTTAACCATTTGATTGTTATTATTTTATATGATAATAATTTATTTTTAAGATCATGATATTTGTGTAGGAGATTTTGTTGTTTATATGATAATAGATTCTCCCTTAACCATTTGATTGTTAAGGTGTATGGAGATATATAACCTTCTTCTTTAGTTTTGACCATGACTTCCAAACAGAAAACACAAATTTTATAATTACAATATTACTTTATAAAAAAAACATGAATTTTATATTTATCATATTAATTTATACATAAATTTAATTTCATGTAGAGTAAAATAAAAATTTATACACAAATTTAATGTCATGTAGTAAAACCAATTATTAATGTTGGAGAAGTATAACACTCAAACTATTTGATGAATTCTATTCCAACTATATTGACTTGAAGTAGTAAGATAGTGGTATAGTGATATAAAGAATGAAAAATTGTTAAACACTATTTTCATTGACCCTTACTTTTTTCAATAGTATTTTTTTCTATTTTATTTTAATAATATTGCATTAGGTTCAAGGGTACATGAACCTTTAGGTGAATATCTCTTATAGCTTTAGCATTTTTTTAATGACTACATGATAAAATTAAAGAAGAGTTGATCATCTCTTCCATTTTAAGGTTTTATGTTATTGTCACATCATTTTGAGCATTTTATTTTATCATTAACTTTGTCACTTTTTTCCACTTTGTCACATCATTTTGAACATTTCATTACTAGTTAACTTTGCAACTTTTTGACAATAGAATCATTTTTTGATAGTACATAATGAACATAAAATAAAACATTTAAATTAATACATATCATTTTGAACATTTTATTTTATCGTTAACTTCGCCACTTTTTGCCACTTCGTCACATCATTTTGAACATTTCATTACTAGTTAACTTTGCCACTTTTTGACAATAAAATCATTTTTTGACAGTACATAGTGAACATAGAATAAAACATTTAAATTAATACATATCATTTTGAGCATTTTATTTTATCGTTAACTTTGCCACTTTTTGCCACTTTGTCACATCATTTTGAATATTTCATTACTAGTGAACATAAAATAAAACATTTAAATTAATACATAGCAAAAAAATATTCAAGAGTTTGATGCTTAATTTAAAATGCATTGTAATAACGAGAATACACAAAACATTATTTCATTACTAGTTAACTTTTCCACCTTTGGACAATAGAATCATATTTTTGACAATACACAGTGAACATAAATCAAATATTTAAATTAATACATAGCAGAAAAGTATTTAAGAGTTTGATGCTTAATTTAAAATGCATTGTAAAAAGGAGAATATACAAAACATTATTTGACAATAGAATCATGTATTTTTCATATTTTCGACAGTACACAGTAAACATAAAATGAAACATTTAAATTAATACGTGGAAAAAAAATATTCAAAAGTTTGATGCTTAATTTAATGCATTGTAAAAAGTAAACATAAAATGAAACATTTAAATTAATACATGGCAAAAAAGTATTTAAAAGTTTGATGCTTAATTTAATGCATTGTAAAAAGAAGAATATACAAAACATTAGTTCATAACAAGTTAATTTTGCCACTTTTTTTTCCATCAATTATGAGAAATTGAATATGAAACAAAAATTGCTATTTTGAATTCCAAAATTATGATAGATATNATATATATATATATATATATATATATATATATATATATATATATATATATATATATATATATATATATATATATATATCAAAGTATGAATAGTAACAATGTAAAATACATAAGTTCCACATCCATTTTAGGATGATAACAAAAACTAAGACATTTAACTCCAAAATTCTAGACTCTAAGCCATCGCTTTAAGATAGATCACTTCATACATGAAATTCAAACCTGCAAAAAAACAGATTTCAAAAATTAAAAATTTACAATTCAAACATGAGAAATAATACATAATTCAAAAATTGTAATTAAAATAAAATTGACATACATACCAAAAGAGTTTTAAGTGTCATCCTTCAACATACTCTTTCCCACAAAGAGTATTGTAAACATATTTTCCACCAAATATAATTTAGACATCTGTAAAAATAAAAAACATAATAAAAAACCAAATAGCACATATTCACATATATACTATAACTAAATATTAAATAAACAATAAGTAATAATAACATAACCAACCACAGTTAAACATATTTAAGATTTAGTTACTCTCTAATTAAAAAACTAAATATTAAATAAACAATAAGTAATAATAACATAACCAACCACAGTTAAACAGATTTAAGATCTAGTTACTCTCCAATTAAGAGTACATGATTTAAACAATTTGTAAATCTTATCTAAAATCTTAAAAAAAATTAAAAAGAAAAATTATGTTCTTGGTATCAAAAAATTTGAATTAGAGTTATATAATAATCTAAAAATAAATATAGAACTGTGTATGAAGAAAGTTCACAAATCTCCATATTAAGTCATTCTTCCAATGAAATACTTATCTCCTTGTGGATAAAGTCTCAAATCCTTCAGGTGAAATTCTCCTTGTGGATAAGGTCCCAAATCCTTCAGGTGAAATTGATAAGGTCTCAAATCCTTGAGGTGAAATTCTCCTTGTGGATAAGGTCCCAAATCTTTCACGTGAAATTCTCCTTGTGGATAAGGTCCACACACTAGTGCATTTGCGTCAAATTTCGACGGTGCGTTCGATGTAATTGCCACTTTATATTGTCGGAAGAATGACAAACATCGGACCCCCTCAAACGTCATTTCACAGGACGTCGCTTTTCCGACAACATAGTTTTTGTCTGTATTGCGACGTTATATGATGTCATGTGTCATCATGAATTGGATTGTCCAACCCCCATATAGACATCGTAAGACCGACGTCTAGGTCGTGGCAATACCGGTGTAGTGGACGTGGCAAGAGAGACGTTTTAGACATGGCAAGAGAGATGTTTCAAAGGTGGAAAGAGAGATGTTCTGAAGGTGGCAAGAGAGACGTTTTAAAGGTGGCAAAAGAGACGTTCCAGAGGTGGCCAGAGCGACATTCTGAAGGTGGCAAGAGAGACGTTTTAAAGGTGGCAAGAGTGACATTTCAGAGGTGGAAAGAGAGACGTTGTGAAGGTGGCAAGACCAACGGGACGAGGTATCAACTCCAACGTGGTTTCTATGGGAGCGACACTATTGGATGTGGTAAGAGCGATGTCCTGTAGGTGGCAAGAGTGACGGCCTAGAGTTACTAGCTCCGACGTGGTTGCTATGGGAGCGACAATCTTGGAGGTGGAAATTATCCATGGTACACTTCTTATAAGAACACTACTCAATCAATATTGTATCACTTAAGTTGAATCCAATCGTTTTAGTAATTAGGGTTATTACATATAACACTAGTAATGGTATAGCCCTATCTATGTTTGTTTCCCATTTTATTACTATGGTGTTAATTAAGCTGAGAAGAACCATAGCTTAGTATAACACTTGTATAGGCTGTAAAGACTGTTGTACCATATTCTATCTTAATGGGATTGATACTATAACTAGGATCACACATAATTTGATGTTGGAATACTGTGAATCCCATAAAGGTTACTGCTAGCTAAACACTAGAAGCTTAGTAATACAAGAGACATCATGTTGTTATTATATATGAATAGTACATAGAAATTCAATATTTTAGCAGCAAATATTTAGCTTACAAATGCTCAAAAACGGAGAAATGTATGCAGCCTCTAAAAGATAGAGCCTTTAGGAAAAAGAAAACAAGAAATATCAAGATTGAAGGAAGACATTATCGTCTACCAAGTTAGTAATGGAAGCATTAGCCTTAGATAGAGGAGCTACCAGAGGAGTCTGAGATGTAAATTGGATTATGAGGTGTTCTTTTACATGTGATGTGATGTGAAGTCATGTGTATTCTATGCAAGAAACTCAGATTGGGAAACCAGTTAATTGGTTTCAAAAGCACAATTCAAAGGAAATTTAGTCTACAGTGAAGAGGCTTATCAGGTATTTTAAGCCAAAATCTCTTGGTTCAATGTTAGAAGCATCGATAATCTAATGGTGAATTCCAACAATTGGTTATGCAGAAATGTAGTTTTAGTCACAACAACAACCTCTTTCATTCAATTGCATAATGGAAACATATCCTAATACAGGTGAAATAAAGAGTGTTTATGGATTTGGTTCTAGTTTATTTAAGCTGGCTTAGACCTACCTACATGAACAAGAAAAGGATTAAACATGCTTACCTCTTCGATATGGTGTACTGCAGAGGCTAGAAAGACCTTGTAGATGAATTGATGAAGACCACTAGTAATGTTGTTGTAGCTGCAATTGCAGGTATGGTATTGGTCCCAAACAGTTACTGAAGATTGTCCTATGTTTTAGGACTAGAGCTTCTATTTTCAAATACTTTTTTTTCATATGCATCATTTTGCATGTTGCAGGTACCTTGCTAGATTCTGTTTTACTTGCAAGTGCAGATGATGAAAATGGAATCCCTTCACCCCCACTTGACGAGGGAGCCTTTATGGCAACCCAAATGACTTCAATAGAAATATCTCAAGTAGTCTTTAAATATTTGTACAGTTTGGTCTCTTCATAAATGTGATTGAAGCTGAGATATCATTTGGTCATGGACGAAACTCAGGATGACATATCATTTGGTCATGGAAGAAACCCAGTTTCTTCCATGACCAAATGATATCTCAGCTTCAAAAACATTGAGGAAGAGACCAAACTTGAATATGAAAAGAAGGAGAATATTGTTCGTCTTTGTAAGAAATTGATGTGTGATTGTAGGTTCTAATTGGTATCTATACTTTGATTATGAGCTTGTTGTGAATGACTGGTTTTCTGCTTGTTGTATGTGCTTGGAAATAAATATATTGGATGCCATGGATGATGATGGAAGTTATTCTTGCCTCCCTGCTTTTTAATAGTTTTAATATTTTTATTTTTTGGATTTCATAATACATACTCTATTTTGTGCCTAAAAGATGTTTTTCTCCTAGAGGCACTAGTGTATTAGTTATTTGCTATTATTTATGAACTATGATCATTTATAACATTCTTTATTGTAATCGATGTAGACCCTCATGCTGCTGAAAAGACTAAGAACGATGAATATGATGATCAAAACCAATGCATAGTAGAATGACCCAATAAAATAGAGTGATCAGCTCAGCAAAGTAATCTGACAAGGAGTAGCAGTCCTTGTGTTGAGAAAGAAACAAACAAAGAGAGGGGAGAATTGAAAAGGAATGCTCAAATTCAGGTTATCAGAGATTGCTAGGGGCATAGGATGAGAAACTCAAGTAGTATTATTGTCTGTTCTGGCCTTGGGAGACCTCCAATAAGTTTGAAATATAAAGGATATACAGACAATGTGCAGCAACGCCCCGACTTGAATAGGAATCAGACAATGCATGACTCCTTTCCTCTCCAAAATGTAAGCAAACTAGAATGTAAGGCTAAATTGAAGATAAATGTGGATAATCCATTGTCTACAAAACATTCTTTGGGTTTTTTGGATCTTATGGATCTTATATTTTTTCCTATTTTGAAAAATACTATTAATCTACAATTTTTCTTAAAAAATATAATGAGGGAAAATATATTTGTATCTACTAGCTATGTTGGATGGAGATTGTAGCGAGAATATACTTTTCTTCTTTGGATATATTTGTACTATAGCAACATGTTTTTAAACTAGGGCTTTTTAATTTAGCAGAAATCGAAATCTCCAGATGATGCATCTATTAAAGTAAATCTTGAAGAAACAAAAAGAAAAATCGAGGAAGGATATCAAAAAGTGGAAAATGGTTTGTACTCTTATTAGATTGTATTTTTATTTTCAAATTTGTTCCTATGATATTATTAGATTGTGAAGTGGATATTGGCTCATGAACTTGGTAACTAGTGGACTACTGATGATTTTTGTAGCCAAGAATCAGTGTATCGTTCAAGTAATTAAATTGCAAGACCTACCTCAACAAGGCCCTAAACTATTTCATGGTAGACCAGTGTCACAACATCATCGTCAGTGGATGAATAAGCAGAGATAGTGACACCATATTGTAATGTCAAGAAGTCAAGGGGCAGCCCCAAGTTTGTAAAGATCTCTCATGATGAGAAAGTAAACACAGCCTATGATCAATAAAATTTGTAGTCATTGCATTCAATTTATGAATATCTTCCATTTCCATCCATGATGCAATTTGAGAATCCCCAACACGACACCAACACCGATATCATTTCAATGCCACCACATTCTTCCCTTCTTTCTTTGACAATATTGCCCATTTTTTCTGAATCATTTTAGAAAATGAAGAGATCCATGAACCTTCTTCATTTAGGATCCATTTTGGCAGTAAATATGATCCAATTTTCCACTTGGGTTTTCACAGAATCCTTTAAATCTCATTTTGGCACTCCATTCTCCATTCTGTGAAAATTTATTGTACTCCTATTTAGTATGAAGAGAGAAAGGGCCAAAATTTAATAATCTCCATGCCTGTGTAATCACAACAACTCGTCATTTTGATATTTAATATATACATTATAAAAGATCCTTAAAATCTTTGTTAATTCAATTTTATAGTGAACTAGTGCAGAAGTCAATAGATAAGCTCATACTTCCCTAAACAATTTATTATACATTAACTAAATAACATGGCCTGGAAAAAGTAGATATGCTAACAGTAAGAGTATTTCACCCATCCTAAAAGCATCTGCATTTCAGGTGACAAATTGTGATCAATGTTCTTTCTTGCTCTGATAAGTTCAAGGAGAACAACACCATATCCATAAACATCAGCTTTTACAGATAATTTCCCCTGCATAGCAAACGCTGGTCCAATATACCCATTGCATATCCAAATTACAATGTGAAAAATTACTTAGTATGGCAAAATTGAGAATTGGGTAATAATAAAGTGAAAGCTATGTGCTAAAGAAACTATACTCCTGGGTCCCAGAAAATTAAAAACATAACCAAGAAGGTACGAATCAGCAGGGCGGGGCCAAGACCTGGCAGGCTTGGACTCTCTCTTCTAACTTAGAATTTACTCAAAATTCAGTTATCATGTATAAACTTGAAATATCCTCTTTAATTTTTGGCTTTGCCACAACGGTCCTACTTTAATGTTTCGATTAAACATGGTGTCATGCATATTATTGTAATTCATCTTGGAACTGCTACAATCTCAATTAAATTTTAGTTTACAAACACATTGTTTCTTGTCAGTGGTTTCTCATTGAATGGAGAGTAGTGAGGTGTTCTGCAGTGTACTATAGAGGAAGCGTTGAGTTCTACAGTGAAAATAGTGAAAATGTTACTTGTCAGCGGTTTGATTAGTGCATATAAATTGGTACCAATAGTCAACGAATTAAATGTGGCTGATTGCAAACAAAATATAAAAAGAGAGGATGTTGTTTTCAAACTGACCAGTCTAACTATGAATATAATGGAGGCGATAGTCGTTATTGATGTCGAGAGTGTTAGATGAAAAAGAGGCAAATGACCTCGCTGATTATTCTATTTTTGAAAATATAACCAAGGTGGAAATTTATTTTAATTGGTCAAATTTTATTAGTCTGGCCATACACTTTTTAAGAGAAATGTGATGAGTTGGATGAGCAGGGGAGAGAAGTTCAACATTTAGGTTATGATGGTAAGGCTAGATTTTTCACATGGAAAAATAGGATTTTTGAAGAGTGGACAGAGTATATGATTGGACTTTTTACAATAGAAAAATAGGATTTTTCTAGAGTGGACATAGTACATGGCGAAATTGGACTTTTCAGGAGCGGACAGAGTGCATAGAGGGAACTGTGAAATCAATAATGGTGATTGGGAGTAAGAAGTTGCTACTTAAGAGGGTTAATTCCATGAAGATGATTTCGTTAACCTATGGCAACGTTTTTTGAGTTTGTGATATAGTAGCATGAGGTGATTGGTATGTGGGGTGTTGTGTGAAATGGTTTGATTAAGAGAGAAGACAAAAGAAGTTGGATATGCCCAATGATCCTATACAAGTGTCATAATTTGTTTTTGAGACACGAGAGCTTTAAAAGGTACATTCTAATTGTTCCATCAGTTTCATTGGTTCACTTTATTCATTGTTTAGAAATTTTGATAATCTGGGTTGTTTTAGAATGGACTAAACATCAAGACAAAGTTTTAAGATAGAATTTTTCATCAATAAAACAAACTTATGACTTTAGGTAAAGTTCCTATGAAATTTGGGAGAACTTCCATGAAAAAGGAGAGTTCTATGAGTACCTCTTATCCCTTGCTGAGAATGATACAGGGCTTGGAAGCATTGGATAGAACAACATCTATAATATTACAGGCTAGAGGCATTTGACAGCCTCAACTACAACTTAACCTAATGAAGCTCTCTTAGTTTGTGGAGAGATTTATGTTTGTATTCTATAATGTAGGAAATAATTAGTTGCCCTAAAATTATAAATAGGAACTTGGAGAATAAAAAATAGTTATTGAAGCGCGTTTTGAAGGTTGTATTGTTTTGTTTATTTTGGAGAAGAGAAGTATTTTCCAAGGCAATCGACTGTCTGCACAATTTATTTTTGTTCCCCTTTATAATTCATTGTTCCTACTTTGTTTTGTCTCCCCTGTAGATTATCACCACATTTGTAGGTTTGTATATATGACCAACCAATTGAAATGTGGATTGGGAGGGGAGCTCAGGGATCTGCATGAATAAGATTGGAACAAAAAGTGAGCTTTGCATCAAGGTAAATCCTAAAAATGAATTGGCATAAAAGAAAAAGTGCCACATTATCAGTTTTTCTAAAATGAAATCAGCATATAAAGGGAAACATATGCATCCAAAGTTCTAGCGGCTCTTATGCTCATGTGAGTCTGGTCTTCAGGAAAAATTCTTTCTAAGCCGAAATCTGCAATCTTAGGATTCAGTTTTTCTTCCAACAAAATATTTCTTTCTTTAATATCTCGATGAATAATTCACAATTGAAAATCCTCGTGCAAATAGAGAAGCACCCGAGCCACTCCCACTATGATGCTGCAACACTTATGCCAATCAAGCTGGTAGCATTTGTTTGGATCTGTATCCATACATATGCAGTGCACTAACTAATTATCATGAACGAACTAAATATTTTGAAACAATAATGCTTTTTATGGACCTACAAAATCGAATGGTAATGACTCACCGAATAGGATTCTATCCAGGCTCTTATTATGTAAGTACTCATAAACAAGCAACCTTTCTGACCCCTATGCACAACAACCGAGTAGGTTTACAAGATTTTGATGTTGAATTTTCGCCACAAGTTTAATTTCATTCATAAATTCTTTCTTTCCTTGAATATATTTTATGGACAACTTCTTCACAGCGATTTCTTTTCCATCTTGAGTAGTTCCCTGAAATATTCATATAAAAATTATTCGGATGGTGATTTTTCCATGGGCGTGATTTCTTTTCCATCTTGAGTAGTTCCCTAAAATATTCATACAAAAATTATTCGAATGGTGATTTTGCCATGGGCGTGGTGAGAGAAGACCACCGACTACTATAATTCAATATTTCTATAAACTGGTAGAAGGTTTCTTAGCCTATTGTATCAAAACCATGAGAATGGCCATGGGGAAAGCTCACGGGAATGTAATCTTATAGATAATTTCCAAATGCCGAATATTGGTGTCGAATGTCAAGTGTGTGTCCAACTCAGAATGATCACATGAAGAGGTCAAACCCTAGTGTGTGCAGATGTATAAGGAATGCCCAGGTCATAAGTTGTTTATTTTGAATAGACGTTGTTGTCTATTTTCAACAAATATTAAAGGCAAAGGATGCATAACTCAGTGAAAAATAATAGAAACATGCTAGGTGCAAATCACATTCATAGAGGCCAAATAACATTTTCATACAATGGTTCAAATTCTAGCATAATTTCAGGATTATTCAATTTTTTTAAATCCAGTTTTCCTTTTGACTAAAGACTCAGGAAGGAGCCAAAAAAGAGCATCCAATGTCAAAATTTCAATACCAATATCACACAGATGGGGTGATTCATTTTGATTGTTATAAGAAATTATCTGTGTATATTTGATAATAGATTCAAATACAACTGCAATGATGATGATTATATGGACGATTTCCTATGGATATGGGCATGTTTCTAGGTGAAAGCCTAAATGCTATGAAGTTTTAGATTGTTGAAAGAAGTTTTATTTTATTGGGGGAAATCACAAATATCCAAAAGTATTTCAATCATACAAGATATCATTTCTTGTGATTTTGAGGTGTCAATTCCAATTCTACCTGGAGATTTCATTGCATGTTGGTGTCACCAATGGAGACAAAATGATATAAAGTTCAAATCAATACAACTTTCAAATTAGCGCTCAATGTCAAGCTATACGAGTTACAAATGGAGGAGCATGTTGCACAACTGTAACATCTTATTTTCAAGTAGAAAAGGAAGATTTTCTTGTCAAGTTTTGAGTGGGTGAGCCTTAATGATGCTACAAAATGTTTCATCCGAGGAGATTCAGAGAAATTTTACCATCATCGGGTGGTGGAGCTCCAATGGCTTCGATCCATTTGATCCATTTTTGGAATTAGTGGGTAGAGGCATGAGTTGAGAATGCCAAACAACATGCATTTTTTGGAACTAAGTGGCTTGTATAACTTTTCCATGCTTTCCATTAATCATTACTTGGGATAAATTGTTGTGATTATTTGAATGCTTTAGCAGAGATCATGGTTGTTGCACAAGATTTGGGGTAACTTACAAGGGTAAGATCAGACATCTTAGCTAATTCCCACATGCCAAGATTTTGAATATCAAAGCATGGTAATTGTAGCATTAAAAACACCATAATAAGCATTCTCCCTTTAAGTCCAGAAAAAGAAATGTTTTGAGGAAATCACATTAATTTTTGAGTTTCTGGAAACAAGAGATCCATTATTTGGAAAATTTGTATCAAATTATGAAGACTGTTAAATACTGTCATGCATTTCACAACTCACCTAATGCAAGGAGAAACTCATAAAATATCCAGGGCCAACATTTGTAATTGTTGTTCTTTAGGAAAGTTGGGCCAACATATTTTTGTGGAATGGCTTCTTTCAATTCTAGAAAATGTTGTAAATTTAACATCCTTGATACCAAGTGCAGTTATTCAACTATCTTATGAAAGATTTGAAACTGCCATATAGCAGTCATTTCAAAAAAGAAATTTGTTGAGAAAGGGAAGATTGATATTACACCTAATGTTAAGCCTCCTGCTATAAGTGAAGATATGAATATAACAATTGAGAGTGGCAAAGTGAGGGATCTTACTCATATTATTTCGACAACTTGATTTTGATGTGATGGCACTCAAGCACAAAATCAGTGACAATTTTGAATAGTCAAACACAAATGAAAACAAAGAGACAAATGTCAACATAATCCTATTTGTTTTTAGCATATGTGGGACACCCATCTTTTGATGTGTCAAGCTCTCTCAAGCAGTCATCTTCATTCTATTTTCAAGAGATTAGTTCCACAAATGAATGGGGTAGTTGAACATTCAAAGGGCACCTAGAAGTAATGATTTTCCAGCAGCCTTTCAGTTATTCAAAGTATCAAAGCAGCATTTCCCAGATTTAAGTTGCTTTGATTTACCGTTAGCATTTTCCTCCTAAAATTAGTAGTTAGTTTACAAGTGTCATTTCTTTTTTGAAACTGATTCTTTTTCTAGCATACGGAGGTTTCGAAATCCTGATTTCATGTAATTTGATGATGTAATATTTTTCGATATATTTCCATGAGAAAGTTTGAGAGGGGGTTGAGTCTTGGAGGCTCGAGAGAGATTGAGGAGACAATAGAGAAACATGTTATTCTTAGCATACCCTAGTGGAAACCCTATGTGAAGAAAGAGAAATCAACCTACAATAGTATTCATTTTTGCAGAACAATGAGATCGGAAGCAATAGTAAAGAAGAGGATTTTCGGAGGCAATCTAATTTTCAGCTAAAGCAGAAAAAGGAGGTCTTCATTGAGGTATTCTCTCATGTTTTATATGATCCAGTAGCTGCTCATTTGGAGTATTTTATCAGTTCAAGGTATGCATTATTGTTCAGCTATGAGTATGGGTTTTGGTTTTATGATGATTCTCCATTGTATAGAATTTTCTTTTTTCTGATTAATGGCATCAAAGAAATCCAGTGTATCATACAATTGTTGGCATGGTTACACTGGAAGTTTGATATTACTTGATCAAAGAGTCGAGCTAGGTAGATTAGTGTAGGTTTATGTACATAAATAAGATCCCTCCGTGAGCATGTGATTTTCAGTTTGAGTTTTCCTACATAATGAGTTCAGTTTGTAGCTTATGCGATCTGCCCAAGAAGGCGATCTACAGGAGAAGGTGACCACGAAATCCATAATCCGAATTCTGACCAAAAAATCCTCAGGGGTGCACCATTGGTTTGGGTGGCCAAGCAATGGATATCCAAATCGGGATGATCCGAGAGTGGCCAAGAGACTTTGGATATCTTAGAGTGACCTCCCGAGATCAGTGGGAGAATCCTAGTGCAGCCATAGAAGAGGGCGCACTCACTTCATCCCAACAAAGGAGAAACCAGTAAGGGCGCAAACCCCAGTTGGTGCGCCCTCCCTTCTGCCTTAGAAAACTTGAGGGAAACAATTTTCTCCCTAAGAGAGTGGCTAGCTAATGGGATAAGATTGATCTTAGAGGTGGAAGCATGGAAAACGGAGTCACCAGGAGGCAGCCATGAAGGGAGGCACACTGGTTATTCTTCAGAAACCCTAAAAATGAAATTGTAATAAATGTAAAATGAAAACTCAGAAAAAAAAAAAAAAACGAGACACATATCTTCAGAAGAAAAGGTAAGAATGTTTTATTTGAGTCTTGATTCACCTTATATACTGAGGGAACCATTTATTTACATATATTTAATTAATCATCAAAAGGTGAATATGTGTTGCGCCTAGGTGATTGACTTGTGCACCCCAGGTGGGCGTTCCCCTAGGTGGCCTCCTTGGCCCAATTCCTCCCTGTTTAGATCTGGAAGTGTCCCGGATTCCATGAGAAGATAAGGAAACTTGTTGTGCAATACATCAGTTGGGATCCACTTTTCCTGAGCTGGAGTTTGGCCTTGGTGGGCTACCAAATATGAAGTGTATGTCTGGTGTCTTGTAGAGCGAGTCTGGATGTCCAGTATAGTGTCTTTGGCCAATGGGAGATGGAAATCAGGAATGTTGTCCACTGGATGAGTGATGGTGATTGGTTCTTCCAAGAGGGAAGGCTCAATCAACTTTAAGTGATTTACATTAATGACATTGTGGATTCCCAGTTGTGGTGGCAGATCCAACCTATATGCATTTTCTCCAATCTTGTCGAGTATGGTATACAGACCATATCTTATTGGCAGAAGCTTGTGATGGTGGCCTTTGAAGTGCTTCTTATCCAAGTGTAATCGGACTTGATCCCCTGGTTGAAAGGACATGAAGGTTCTTTGTTTGTCATGGCGCTCCTTGGAGTGCTCTTGGGCTGCTTGGAGTGTTGTTGTTACTGCAGTGTGGCGTTGTCCAATTTGTTGGAGAAATCGTTGAGTTGAAACTTGTTCCTACTATTGATGGAAGGTACCTTGAGGAGCCCAAGTGAGTGGAAGCTTGGTTGGAGATGCTGGTTGGAAGCCCAAGTAGACTTCAAAAGGTGAAAATCCTGTAGAAGAATGTGTTGCCTTGTTGGAGCTATGTTGTAGAATGTGCAAGTAATTGTCCCATTGTTTGTTGTGCCCAAAGTGAGTTCGAAGAGAATGAACCAAGATACTGTTGACAACCTCTGTTTCTCCATCCGTTTGAGGATGGAATGCAGTAGAAAACTTGAGGTGGCACCCCAATAGCACCCATATGGTCTTCCAAAATGTGTTGAGGAAACTTGAATCTTCATCTGAGATAATAGTGCTTGGGAGGCCAAAATGGGGCCAGACATGTTGGAAGTAGAGTTCTGTTGTTTGTGTTGATGTAGTAGTCTTCGTGCATGGTATAAAAAGTGCCATTTTCTGAAGCGACATACCACTACCCAGAGTGCATCATGTTTCTTTTGGGTTGTTGGAAGTCCGCTCAGGAATTCCATTGAGATTGACTTCCAAGGTCGAGAAGGAAGCGAAAGTGGTTGATACAACCCATGCTTCTGATTGGATGGCTTGGATTGTGAGCATAATGCACAAGCTCTGATAAATTGTTCAACTTGAGGCTGCATGGAAGGCCAATGGAAATGGCGTTGCAGATGTTGGATGGTCTTTGTGGTCCCGAAGTGGCCCCTAGAGGCTGAAGCATGTGCCTCCCTGATGAGGCGGTCTTCTGAGTGTGGAACGCATTACATGGATAAAAATTGTAAGATGGAGATGGTATACAAGCCATTGCTCACACCAAAATCTTTGCCAATCTAGAAGATGGCTTTGGGCTGCAAGTCCCTGAGTTGATGTCATGGCATCCTCCCTCGCTCTTGAACTGACATTGCTAGTAGTTTTGGTGTCATTATTTGTGGGCCATCTTTGGATTGTGGTTTTTATTTATGTGCCAAAAACTTTTCTGATATGGACATTGTCTTTGGGTGTAGTTCCACAGGTTGATGTGATAGCATCCTCCTCGACTCTATTACTAACATTGTCGATGGTTTCGGTGTCATGCCTTGTGGGTTGTCTTTGGTTTGTGTTTGTTATCTATGGTGATATTACAGTCTCTCTCTATAGTGACATATCCCTATGTTGGAATTTCCTTTCACATTAACACCCCTCTTCTTAATTGAGTGTGTGTGTTAATGTCCAGTTGGGTATGTGTTGTGAATAATCCTACATAGATAAAAATTTGTGATATGGAGGTGGTTTATAAGGCATTACTTGTACCAAAGGCTTTGCTAATCTGGGGGGATTTAGGGTGCAAGTCCCCGGTTGATGTGATAGCATCCTCCCTCACCCTGATACTACCAGTGCCTGTGGATTTGGTATCATATCGCATGGGCGATATTTGGCTTGTGGTTGTTTTCTATGTGATGTTACAAGCTATATTTACGATTGCATATTCTTATGTTGGGATTGTGTTCACATTAATACTTTTCTTAATTGTGTGTGTGTGTGTATGTTAAAAATCATTGTTGGGTGTGTGTGTCACTATGTTGTGAATAATCCCACATGGATAACAATTGTAAGATGGAGATGGTATACAAGCCATTGCTCACACCAAAATATTTTCCAATATGGAAGATGGCTTTGGGCTACAAGTCCCTGGGTTGATGTCATGGCATCCTCCCTCACTCTTGGACTGACATTCCTGATAGTTTTGGTGTCATTCTTTGTGGGCCATCTTTCGATTGTGGTTGTTATCTATGTGCCAAAAACTTTGTTGATCTGAACACTATCTTTGGGTGCAATTCCACAGGTTGATGTGATAGAATCCTCCTCGATTCTATTACTAACATTGTCGATGGTTTCAGTGTCATGCATTGTGGGTTGTCTTTGGCGTGTGGTTGTTATGGTGATGTTACAGTCTATCTCTACAGTGACATATCCCTATGTTGGAATTTCCTTCCACATTAACACCCCTCTTCTTAATTGAGTGTGTGTGTTAATGTCTAGTTGGGTATGTGTTGTGAATAATCCTACATAAATAACAATTGTGAGATGGAGGTGGTTTATAAGGCATTACCTGTACCAAAGGCTTTTCCAATCTAGAGGGATTTGGGGTGCAAGTCCCTGGTTGATGTGATAGCATCCTCCCTCACCCTGATACTACCAGTGCCTATGGATTTGGTATCATATCGCATGGGCGATATTTGTCTTGTGGTTGTTTTCTATTTGATGTTACAAGCTATATTTACGGTTGCATATTCTTATGTTGGGATTGTGTTCACATTAATACTTTTCTTAATTATGTGTGTGTGTGCGTTAAACATCACTGTTGGGTGTGTGTGTCACTGTGTTGTGAATAATCCCACATGGATAACAATTGTAAGATGGAGATGGTATACAAGCCATTGCTCACACCAAAATATTTGCCAATCTGGAAGATGGATTTGGGTTGCAAGTCCCTGGGTTGATGTCATGGCATCCTCCCTCACTCTTGAATTAACATTGCTGATAGTTTTGGTGTCATTCTTTGTGGGCCATCTTTGGATTGTGGTTGTTATCTATGTGCCAAAAAATTTGTTGATCTGGACATTGTCTTTGGGTGCAATTCCACAATTTGATGTGATAGAATCCTCCTTGACTCTATTACTAACATTGCCGATGGTTTCGGTGTCATGCCTTGTGGGATGTATTTGGCTTGTGGTTGTTATCTATGGTGATGTTACAGTCTATCTTTACAGTGACATATCCCTATGTTGGAATTTCCTTCCACATTAACACTCATCTTCTTAATTGAGTGTGTGTGTTAATGTTTAGTTGGGTATGTGTTGTGAATAATCCTACATAGATAAAAATTGTGAGATGGAGGTGGTTTATAAGGCATTAACACATAAAGAAATCAGAATTGAGTAGAAGGCCATGATGTTTTAACTTTGCAAGCTGTGAATTTATTTCTCCAAATATTTTATTTTCTACAGTCACTCCTTAGTTTAATTGTAATTAACAATTTTCTCAAGGCATGCCAACCCCCCTATTATTCCCAATATACAACTTATAATGCATATCTAATATCTTTGGTAATAGATCCATATTAACCAATTTGACAATTGTAGGTGCCAAGGATGCTCCATTTATTCACTACACACAATTTTAGCTATATTATATTCAAAAAGAAATAAACAGATCTAAATTAAAATAACTAGAATTGATGGCTATATAAAATTATACAGTACAGTTGGAATGGTTGGCCCCGCATGTTTCTCTTCTGATGTATGGCCCTCTGTTATTCTTGAGCTTCACTCAATCGATGAAGAAAGATATTAAAGTACCTGCCAAAATCATTCAACGTCCTTAAATATCTAAAAAATCAATACAAGTAATATTTGTAGTGCATTATTTACTCTAATATGCATTTTTACGAGAGTGTCAAAACATACCTAAATGAGATCCTCTTGGTTTCAAGAATAATTTATTGGAGCCATGCGTCTAATATTTGATCAAACTGTCTCCCTTGATTTGAAGTAGCAGCAACGAAGTCAACATTGACTTTGTTGTTTCTCTGTTGGATCGAGGGAGGTTTGCTCAAGGATTAAACAACTCCAATAAATTATTCTCTACTGAACAGGGCCAACCACGTGAAGGTGGAAGCTCTTATGGCCCCTCCCCCTCATCCCCCCTCACATCACTCTCAATTCCCCAATACCTAGCATATAAATCTATTGAAATATTTACAACAAAAACAAACATATTAAAATATTCATGTACATCATCATTTAGTACTTTTAGCCAGCCTCTTCTTCTTAGCCCTATAGTCCCTAATCATTTCATCAATATCTACGTCTTCGTTCTCTAGGTGCTCTTCAAAATCCGATTTTGATTGCGTCCTATCACGCAGAGCATGCCTAGTCGTGGGGTGCTCACGCTGTAATGGAGGTTGTTGTAATGAGGCATCACCTACAAAAGAAGAAAATAAAAAATTTAAATGGCCAGCTTTTAAATATCATTGAACTAGTTCAGTAATATTAAAAAAAAACACATGCAATGTAATTATTTGCCTGGTGCACTGGTCGACACCGTTGGAATGGTTTCCCTCGCGTTCTCCTCTTCAATTGTACGAGCCTCAAGTACAACATTCTCTGCCATTGAGACCACAAACTTTATAATGACAATCATAAATGTATAAGTGAAAAAAAATAGAAGTACAAAATGTATAACTACAAAATTATTAAGTATATGATTAAAATACAACCATATTACCATCATGTGCCAGCTCGGTCATAGCACCATCATGCAGCTGCGTCTCCGTGGAAAATTGGGACCGAATGGGATCAAAATTTTCTTTTGGTTGCAAACTGCTATCAACGCACTGCTCTCCAATATGACTAGTGTGTTCATTGACAGTGCTACTCCCCTGATTAAAACAAAGTTGTAAATGTTAATAGTATCCAACATGTCTGTATTCTTTTAATAATAAAGGTTAATGTGGATTAAATTTTATTTACCTTATCCTGCAAAGTGGTTCTTGGTATCTGCCCCAAGATTTTTTGGTGTTCAACTACCGCTTTATAGCCGTACTTGTAACCAAGCTTGAGGTCTTCCTCCGTGGTTTCAGTACCAAACTCGTCACCCTGCATTGCATAAGAGTATGTATTTTTTATGTTATTCTTTGGAATTACCTAAAAGTTTTAAGGAGATACAAATAAGATATTTAGTTACTTACAATTCGTAACTGCAACTTAAGTAGCCGCCCTGACCTAGCTTGTGTTGGCCACATTTGGCAAGCCTTGCTTTTGTGACCTTTGACGTGTCAATAAACCTATCATCAAAAGTTTAAAGTATGTCAATATATACCACAGGTTTATTTACATCTAAAAAAAATTGAAGGTATTCAATTGAAATTGTAATTTACCTTCTGGGACCAGAGGGTGTTTTCCCTTCATTTGTCAATTTCTTCTCTTTTGCGTCCTCAATGAGGGCCTTCCACTCCCTCTCTGGAATCATCAGAGGACGCTCGTACCTATCATTTTGTTTCAAGTGCTTCCTATATGTTTCTCGCGTATATTTTAAATATTGTCCATTCGCGGCCATGGCCAAGGTCTTATTAAAAGTATCTACACCAAAAAGGTTTTCTAGATAATCCATCAATTCTTTTTTGAGGTTGGAATTATGGGAACTCCACCTCTCCCGTATGGTGGGCCCAAAAATCAGCAAAGCCTTATTCTCCAAGGACCTGTAAAAATCATTGTTGCCTACACACAAAATGATTATATGATTATTAATTTAAAAATAATAATTTAGATGATTTATATTTGTCTACATAGAGAACATGAAAAAAAAAAAAATTAAAATTA